>JAWZYV010011935.1:0-200984 GCA_038373885.1 Cheiracanthium punctorium | reverse complement strand
CGGAGAATTTTGAACTTTTGTATTTAGAACTATTTTAATACCTAACTGTTTTCAATATCTTTTTTGACTGCAATCGATTGGGTAATTTATTTACAGAGTCAGCCAAATGACTTTAAATACATTAAGGTGTGGATGCATTGAGTTCATTGAAAGTCTGTCGTCAATGACTACTTTGGCTATCCCAGAAATCTCGCAAACTATCTCAAGCTTGTCGGCTTTTGGTGAAATATCGCCAAATAAAGTGTCAGAAGGAAATCTTTCAAATTGAACTCAGCTTGGCGATATCGAAATATTTGGCTAATCTGTTAACAAGCAACTTAACTTAAAATCTGTTAACAAGCAAACTTAAAATCTGTTAACAAGCAGTATAATCAATAAATGAGAAATTTCTCCTGTGCCCTAGCCTGAACGCAATAATAAATTACAGAGCCCGTCTCGTCTCTAGTGGGTAATCCAACGTTAATGTATCCCACGGTAGTTTCAACAAAAGGAACTACCGGAACGTTATTATTATTACCATTTATTTATTTTTTACGTAAACGACTGCCTGAACTAACTTTATTTAGAGAAAACAGTGATAAATTTTTACTTCACATTTTCAAGATGCTCATAGGTTAAAATGGCAAAAGAAATTTATAAATCAAGAACTCAATCAATTTTTACAATCAAGAAAATTAATTCAATCCACTGTTGCCGCAATAATGTGATAATGTTTCAAAGACTCCGTGAACGATTAAGGAAAAAAAAAAGATAAGGAAAATTTATCCTCTGTACAATAAAATCAAGGCCGAACGAAATTATCTATTAGCGTGCAGTGTTCGGAAAGAAGCGTCACCAGACTTAGCGATAGAATCTATAGTTGAGTTTAACAAGCAGCTTAATGGTTTCAATTTTACGAGTAGGACAATGACAAATAATGATATGAAAATGTATACTTTGTTTCAGAAGTAAAATGTTAAGGAATTACACTAATAAGAATAATAACAGCAAAGAATTGTAAAACGTCACTCGCATTAAATCTCTGTTCTAAACGGGTGTTGCGATATGTTTAGAAAGGTTACAAACTGAAATGCTGGCAAAGAAACGTGAATCAATTTCTGAACAGCAAACAGAATGCATTCCTTTTCAACCAAAAATATTTTAGTGACTTATTAAGGCTGATTATTTAAGAAGACCGTTATTTTTTGATAACGATTTTTTAACATCTTTCGGCAATGTTGAACAGTGTTTACAATTTAATTGTCTGTCCGTGCTCTAGTATCCATTTGCTGACATCAAATTTTTATTAATAGTCAAACGTCTGCATAGTTCAAAATAATTATAATATTAATAATAATAAATCTCAAAAACTTTACGTCCTTACGTCGACACTAGAGTGCTGCTGTATTTTACGATCGGCGAATGTGAAACGCAATATCCTGACAGCAAGATATATTTGTATCAATGAAAGTTAAACTCAACAGATTTCTTTTTTTGTCCGCTTAAAATAAATAATTTTCATATTCTATTTTAAACACTTTGCAACAAGGTTAAAAAGTGTTTATAATTTCGGTTCGTCTGTCTGTCCGTCCGTGCTCTAACTCGCGTAAATATGCATCGATTTCTACGAAATTTAAATACGTTATTCTTATCTACAGTACTATGTACCCTATTGAAAATGATATACGTAGTATTTATAGTTTTTCTACAGGAACACTCAAAATATTCCCAATACACTGCACTCTATGGGAAGTTATTCTTTAAAGCGCATTATCCTACTATACAGTTACGCTGATCCCTCACTCCCAAGATAAAACTTTTCCGCCATGACTGCAAAAAGATTTCAAAGTCAAGGACAAAAAGCGTTATAACTTCTACACCGTTTGTACTATCCGCTTGGAAATTTTTCAAAATTATGTATTAAAATATAGAAAACATTCTATTCTGCGCTGCTTTAAAAATCTGAAAATTCATCCGTTACCTCATTTTTAAGTGATTTTTCGCTATTTTCAGCAACATTTCATTTCCGAGAGTCAAAAAAGTGAATCATTTGTGTGACAAAATTACCTATTTCAAGTAAAAATTACATCATACAATTGGGGGATTCCAATATGTTTAAAATAGTTTTCCCAGATTACACAGTTTATTTTTTTTTCCCACAAATAAATAGTCTACTGGATATTTGAATGGTTGTGTACACAAAACGAAATCTTTCGACTGCGGAAAGTTTGCGCGCATTTCCAAAAGAGCATGAAATTCGATTTGGGTCCGTAATAAAAATTGGATATGAACTTATTTATTTTAGGTGGATGAAAATTAAATATATTGAATGTAGACATATTTTCGTCGAATGTAGACATATTTTTCTAGCGCCCATTGTAATTGTCTCTACAACGGGATTCGACTTCTAGTTTTAGAGATATTCTACCATTTGAAATAAAACAAAATTGATATATATGTTATTAAGGATTACACGATGAAGCTTTCTATCGAAAATAGTGTCTGTATAATTAAAAGTTTTTCTACAGGAGCACTCAAAATGATTTCAATACAATACAATCTATGGCAGTTTAGAAACAGGCAGAGACAGCCCGAGGGGCGTGCGGGGCCCCAGGCGAAGTGCAAGAGCGGCGCCTCTTCTCTATCATGTCTTATGAGATAGCAATAAAATGGCCCAGGAGCGGGGCCTTAGGCGATCGCCTACATTCGCACCCCCCTTGGGCCGGCCCTGAAACAGGCATCTATTTAAAGCATGTAGTACTATCCTACAATATGATTAGCTAATAATCCGACGACGATCGTGTGCCTCTTTCAAAATCTGCGCCAAAAGTCGCCAGTGTTGGAGACTTTTGCGATAAATTGCAAAATGTGCAAAAAAAATGCTTTGAAAAATGAACCTGGCGATATTTTCATTATTTGGCGATAAATCGAAAAAGGTACTTACGTATAATCCCGGCGGTCATTAACGCCAAACTGTTTTTTCCTCAAATTTGCTAGCAAACTGTTGTTCGTCTTGGCGGACCGCCGGCATAATAAGTAAAGTATCTCAAAAAATGTCTAATGTGATTATATTAAGCTATGACGATTTCTTTGGGAATTTTGAAAATTCTTTACTCATGCTGTAATTAACCGATTTAGTGTACTGTGTTGTGTGGGATGGGGGGGGGGGAGTAGGAAACAACCGCACATTCACATCGGCAAAAGCAACGCTTTCGTAACATACTAATAATTACAGTCGACTCCGGTTAATCGGACCACATCGGGACGAGACCGTTTTGGTCCCATTAACCGGCTGGTCCGATTAAACGAACATTCCCCAAAATTACAGAAAATATTTATTATATAGCAGCACATTGAAATCTTTATTGTGCGACACGCATGTCTGAGGAGAATACAAATAAGAATTACAATTGCCCACAAACTTTATTCATTGCAAAAATTCACAAATAATTTTTTAAACAATCTACACAGTATATACATAAGCATACACAAGCATAGTAAAAAATGGTCTTAACACATTTAATCAACGTTTGAAGAACTTATCTAGCGTCGTTTGACGCATTCTCTCGACTGATTTCATTTCCACAAAATCTCCACAGACGTCTAACGCAGCAATCGGACTGCCTTCATTCCCTTCTTGTAAAAAATAGTGGCGTAAAGTTTCAATGCTTTTCCTTGCATCTTGTGTTGTCACTTGCTCCAACACATTAGAGATATCATCATCACTTTCGTGATCTTTCGATGCTGCCATGTATTTATCTGAAATTCCAGCAACAACTCCAGAATCGTAATCTTCATATTCATCGAAGCATTGTAGCTCGTTGTCGATGGATAAAAATTCGTCATAATTTTCGACATGTTGAAGTTGTTCTTTTCGCCATCATTTTCACTTTCACTGAGCACGGCCACATACCTCTCCAAAACCAAATGCTTAAAGCCACAATGTGAAAAACAGTTCTGAATTGTCTCACTGCTCAGTGCTCTCCAGCTATCGGCACAAATAGGATTGCTTGCAAAATTGTGACTTTTGCGCTGACTTCTATAGCTGCTGAAGATGTGGTCAGCAAACTTTCTTTAATTGCTTGAAGGACGTAATTCACTAACCTTGCACGATAAAAGGTCTTTAAATTTTTTACTATGCTCATGTCCATTTGCTGCACTGAAGCTGTGGTCGATTGGCTGCACTAAAGCTGCGCGTGGAGATCCTCTCCACGCGCTTAGGGTTGCCATTTTACGGTGGCTTGCCAGCGTGTGATTAAATTCGACTCTTTTGGCTTTATTTTTCTCTATTTCATTTATTTTAATGAACTGAGATCAGTATTCGGCTGTCCAGTCTCAGAGTTTTCCGAGGGTTTACATCCGCTCCACGCGGACGACTTATGACCACTTTTTCGCTATCGTGATCTATGGTCCGATTAAGCGTAATTTTGGTCCAAATAAGCGAAGAATATTATGCTTATGAAATAGGGTTTGTATCGGTTCTTTAGGATTAGGTCCAATTAAGCGACTGGTCCGATTAACCGGAATGTACTGTACTACTTTTGAATTTAAAAAATAAAAGTGATTTGAAAAGAGCCATTTTGGTACCCGTATATATCTTCAAACAAAGCAGATCTATAAAACATGTTTACCAAAATGTAGCCCAAAAGTGTAAAATAATTCAAATTACGATTTTTTTTTTTTTTTTTTTGACATCATGGAAAAAAACTACTTCCAAATTCTGTTCATAGGTGGTGCTGTACCGTCACAGTAAGCTTCCCGGATGTCTTTCCGTACAGTCTCATCCGATCTTCGTGGCCAACCCCTTCTTTCCCTGCCTAACACGCTTCCAGCCTCTTAAAAACTTTTCACGCCAGGCCAAAATGCTGTTTCTACTCGGAGGGTTCTTCTTAAACATGCTACTAAACTTAGGATTTTAATTCGAAATACCAACAAACTCGCATATCCCCAAAACTATTACAGTCCAGTCATTTGGTAGTTTTACCTGGAAAGTTTTCCGGGAGTTTTGAAAATGGGCAATTTTATAGATTTCGATGTGCTCTTTCCGAATTTCAACTTTGGCCCTCGTATCTTTGCCGCCATATTCGAAAAATGGCGCCTAAAAGCAGTTTTTTGACAATATCTCCTTTGCGACTTATTCCACGAAAAAAAACAACTACAAAAAAAAAGAAACTAGGAAAATTTTCCTACATTTTATGCAATTACCTTTTTTTTTTCAATAGTTTTGGCGTACGAGCGCCGCAAAATGAAGTTCCGTATGCGTTTTGGCCAAAAAAACTCATTTCCACACCACCTTGTGAGGTAGAGTAAGCGGCGCGTTTTTTTTTTTTTTTTTTTTTTTTTTTGTGGTATCCCCAGTAGGCCTAATCCACCCAGCAAACACACTACTGCCCGCAAAATGACGGCAAGGTACCCGCCGTGCTGGAAAAGTGCCGTATGCCGGGAGCACAGTACATTGCCGTCAGTTTAAAGTCACTGGAATACCAATGCCTGAAAAATGCATATGCGCCAGTACATTGCCAGTAATGGCGAAATGCCTGTCGCGCCCATGTGTCTAAAACATGCACAGCATAGTTAACGGCGTGGTACTGTTTAAAATGTACCGGGCCAGCACTTTTTAGAGGTAATGGGCCAGTAAATACTTCGTAGTGTTAGCATAAAATTTCGTTATTTCATTTAAATAAATGGGACCTATATCAGATGTCGGCCCAAGGCCGCACGTTGGCTTAATCAAACTCTGATAGGCGTTCATATTATTATTAGCGTTTTTAGCTTTCGAGCACCCCTGTGATGAAGATCACATATTTAATAATAATTTTCATTTGTGTTTACTTTCTTAAATTTAATACATTTTAAATCAAGCATTTTAACTTTAAATTCTCTTCCCATTTTTAACTACTCTGTCTTTCAAAATTTTGTATTACGCCTTTTCCCGCTTGTTTAATTTCTGTTAACTGCCTATTTATCCGGATTTAATGCTTAAATTATTCTATCGCCTTTTGTTCCATGTCAATAATAAGTCCGTTGCATTTCTTTAGCTTTCCTAGCTGTTAATAAACATGTGTTTCTCATGCAGAACATCTACTTTTTAGTATTAATATGCATCTATGCTTAACGTCTTTCTATACCCGTACATCACTTTATTCCTTTCATTACCAAATACGGACATGGCCTCATATCGGTTAAAATACAGCTGAAATAATTTCCTATCACAAGGGTTTACTGTAATTTTGGCTGCCTTCATCCTCAATAATTTGGTGCCCGGCGCTTTGTTATGTCTTCCCAGTCTCTCTGTTGACTAGGAATATTCTGCGGTTTTTCGGCGTCTTTAATAATGAATATATTATTGGCTCTCGTTTGGGCGTTCTTTAAATATGCCAAGTTTAACTTTCTCGCCAACCTCCTGATAATTCTTCGATTGAATTTGACTTCTGTTTACTCGCTGGCATCCTTCATTCCTGCTGAACTTATACTGACCGCCCTTCTACATAAGTTCTGGACATTTTAGTGCTATGTATTGGCGGAACACTTCACTACTGCCTTTTTTAAAAATTGACTTCTACTGCTGATTGTTTTCGCTGTTTCTATCCCGTTAACGAAAGACATCGATGCGCTTCTTTTGCTGTGATTTATTTCTGCGAGGTGCCAATCCTCTGAACATGCGGATACTTCAGCCGTGGTGTGTGTGTGTGTGTTATCACAGCCGGTTATTTATTTTTCTGTGGCGGACAGCTTTAGACGTCTATAGACCTAGTCGAAATAGTTTCAGACGACTAGTCAGACGTCATCATTTGGAACAGTTATTTATATAAAACTACACTGTTTCAATGATGATATCTTGTTGGTTCATAATACATTTCGAAGCCCTTGGATTTTCTGTTAAAGAGTTGGGAAAATAACAGGTAAATTTTAAGTTTCACTTTTTTTAATATATATACTCTCATAGTATGTTTTAGTGTATAAAAGTGTTTTCCTCCGTAAAATTTAAGTCATGTAGTATACAGCAGGTAGATATAGGAATTTCTTTTCTGAATAGCTAACAAAAAATATTTTGATCTAAAGAAAATTTATAATAAACAAAATGTTACCCTAATGTTATGTGTAACAATAGTGCAACTTTATTTATTATTACTTCCTGTAAAATTTTGATTTATATATGTATATATATAAACTCGGCTATTCGAGCCTTGTCAGGGGGACCCCTGAACCCCCTAATTTTTTAATTTCATTATTGCCATATTAAAACGATATTAATCGAGTATGTCATTTTATCTTATCTTTCGTGTATATTTCGCCTGGTCACCCTATGTTGAAATTTTTATGATTGTAACCAGGGACGTACCCAAAAAAAAATTTCGGGGAGGGTCCAAACGGTGAAAAAGGTAGAATTTTCCACGAAAAGACTTCATCATTATTACATTGTTTGCAAAAACTGAAATTTCGAGCAGAGTCCGGACCACCCCCTGGGTACTGCCTTAAATGTAACCTATTTATAGATATATACATGGGATGCCTATTCACAGCTTACGGAATATTGTAACAATAGATGAAAGCTTTTGTGAAGTAATAGTATTTAAATATATGTAAAATTATGTCGCTATTTGGGGGGGGCACATTTTTCGGACAATTTTCAATAAAGGGGGGGGGGTGAGAGATAAAATGAGACATCCATTATTATATATATATATATATATATACTAACCGAAAAGTACTATAGCTCATTTATAAAATCTCTGACTCTTGAAATATTGAAATTAAACTGTTTATAAATGATTTTATGTTGGTTCTGAAATGTGTTACCGCCTCTCTTATAAAAAAATCTTAAGCGACTGCAAATTTGTAAGAAAATTGCAGTTTATGAAAACTACACACAATTATGATCACTAATGATAGGCGCACATAATTTGCAAACGATTGACCAACGGATTTTTCTGTTTTTATCTTTCATTTATGTTGTTTTTTATCTTTTAAAATGTTACCCTTAAGGAATGTTTTTCTTTTGCGGGGTGGGGGTGGGGTTGATGAATTAGCCCCCTACCCCAAATCCGCCACTGGCTCGTATTTTAATTATGGCAGCATTACTGTAAATAGGCACTAATCCGGTACCGTGCCATTATATTGCAGTCACTATTAAGATACCAGGCCAGTGCCTTTATTTTTAATAATAGCCGGCACCCGGCCGTTTCATTTTGGGCATTATAAACTTAATGGGCCAGTGCCTTTATTGTGAGTAACGGCCGGCACATGCAGTATGCCAGCAGAGTGCCGCTGCCTTCCCGGGCTTCTGGCAAGGTACTTCTCGGGCGACCACTTTTGGTACGATTCGGTTACTTTTTGCAGTGCCGGGCCGGCGCTGTACGTGATGGCAGAAAGGCACTGGCAAGGTACTCCGCCAGCAGGTGTGTGTTTGCTGGGCACGTGCATTTAACTAATGCAAAATTTAGCGCATTCTCCTTCGCTTCGCTGTTCTTGATGGACATGCAGATAACAATAAGCAAAATGCAGAGCAATGGGGGTGGAAAAGACACAAGCACGGGGTAATTCATGTCACCACATTCGAGCCCCCAGCTCCGGAAAGCTTGTTAAAACTTATTTCTTAGCTGGTCCATCAAGAAAAGCGAAGCGAAGGAGAATGCGCTAAATTTTATGCACGTGGATTAGGCCTACTGGGGATACCACGATTTAAAAAAAAAAAAAAAAAAAAAAAACGCGCCGCTTACTCTACCTCACAAGGTGGTGTGGAAATGAGTGTTTTGGCCAAAACGCTTACGGAACTTCATTTTGCGGCGCTAGCACGCCAAAACTATTGACTTTACGAAAAAAAGGTAATTACATAAAATGTAGGAAATTTTCCCTAGTTTCTTTTTTTGTAGTTGTTTTTTTCGTGAAATGAGTCGCAAAAGAGATATTGTCAAAAAACTGCTTTTAGGCGCCATTTTTCGAATATGGCGGCGCGAGCGGCAAAGATACGAGGGGGCAAAGTTGAAAATCGGAAAGAGCACGTCGAAATCTATAAAATTGCCCATTTTCAAAACTCCCGGAAAACTTTCCAGGTAATCCCCCTTTTTTTTTAACTAAATGACTGGACTATTAGGCGTAGAATGTCGAAACTTTATATTTAGGAATTTTGTAACATCTAGTTGTGAAACTCCCCTTTCGGTTCCATTCGACTGGATAGTTTATCTACAGGACCGCTCAAAAGATTCGAAAAACATTAAGCTCAATGGGCCGAAATTCATTAAACTCGCATATCTCAAAAACTATTAGGCGTAGAAGGTTGAAACTTTATATTTAGGAATTTTGTAACATCTAGTTGTGAAACTCCCCTTTCGGTTCCATTCCACTGGATAGTTTATCTACAGGACCGCCCAAAAGATTCGAAATACATTACGCTCTATGGGACGAAATTCATTATAGTGTATTTTAGAGGTTTTGGGCTATTTCAAACGACTCAAGTGATATATACTGTTAAGGTACACGAATACGTTGAAAAGGCGAATTTTGGCCAAAATTGACAATTTTGTTTTATTATTTCATTGGACACATAATTTATTTAGCTTTCCAAAACATGTTCATTTTTGACTCTATGTTTATTAGAAGCCGGGTTATTAACGATTTTCGGAAACCCCGCAAGCCAAAAGTGTGCAGTTGTGAAAGCAGAAGTCAGAGTTTAAACGCCCAGAAACGTGTTAAAATTGCAAATAAACAACGCTTAATTTTGAAATGTGATTTTACTAAACTTTCAAGGTAATATTTAAAATAATTAAACTTCTGAAAACCTATTTAACTTCATAAACTTCTGAAAATGGAAGTTTCAATGGCATTTTGCGTTAATTTATCCTTAAGGAAACGTTTGTTGAAGCACAGACTCTTAAACTGGGAGCTTACATGGCTGTAATACAGTTTAACAAAGGTTTTCAAGGTCTAATAGACATATTGAAGGTTGTAGGAGTACAACCTAGCTCTTGTACCGTACAAAAGTTTTGTGAGCTAGACAAAAGCAGAATTAGTGAGTCGTTTCGTCACTCACTACCTACCGCAAAACTTGTCAGAGAAAAGAAAAGGTTGTGCAAAAATAGAAAATCAGCTGAATTTGAGCGAAAAGAGGGTGTAACGTATAAATGTGGTGAATTTTAACTTTCTGATTAAATACTTTGTTACAAAAAAAAACAACATTTTGTACTTTAAACGCGTTTTTCTCATAACTAATTTTTGCTCAAAATGCACGCATTTCAAAAAGGATAACATAAAATATGATCATCAGGTATTTATAATATTTCGTGGAGTTTATCTATGTTATCTAGGGCATGACCTATCAGAATTTTTATTGTAATAATATTTTCTGAATTATAGCCAGTTATATAAAAAATGACAGTACATAATCGTCAGAAATTCCATAATAAATCTTCGACTACCTCTAAAATTCTTATTTATTACAAAATACTTGAGATTATAGGTCATTCCCTAGATAAAAGTATGTAGTTCATTTTGGTGTTACATTTATTAAACACCAATAAGTTAAGCAGTTTTTTTTAATTTTTTTTCAAAAATCTTTAAAAATGCATTAAATTTCGACCTATATTTCACATTTCTGAAAAATAGTACTGAAATATACTAAATTTTTGAAGTCCATTATTTATATTTATCAGGCCTCCCAGCAGCAAAAAACGGAAATATAGATTTTTTTTAAAGCAAAATATAGGACAATAAAAAATACCTTATATATATATGGTATTGAGGGTCTATTTATCTAGACCATATACTTCTATGTGTGTAGTGTGTAATATATACTATGTAAACTTCAGAACAACAACCAAATAAAATAAAATAAAATAAAATAATGTTGCAGACATATACATCCTAACCAGAGACAATGTAAATACACTGAAAATCATATTTTTTCTAATAAGTGAATAAAATAATATCTTATAATAAACACATCACACTGAATTTAACTTACCAGAGAAGTGTCCTAAAGTTTCATACATTCCAATACAAAAAAAGGGAAAACATTATTCAGTTATAATTTTTAGAAAAAATATAAGAAAAAAAAAGGAATAGAACAATATAGAAATCATGCCAATTGATTTTATGTTTCATGCATAGCTTGCATTAATATTTTAATGAGAGGGGGGGAAATCCTAGCTACAAACAATTTTTTTTTTTTTTTTTTTGAGAAGTTCTTCATTAGCTGTTTTCAGTTTTTTATAGCCAGCATGTATGAGAGCATGGGCTGATTCTATATCTTTCATAGACTTTCTTTTGAGTCCTGTTTTGAACCTTTTGTTACCTTCATCAATCATTGACTGAGCATTGGAAATTTCTACTTTAAGTTCAGCAACACGGTCAGTTGTTTTCTTTATTGGGATCTTTAGTTCTTTCTGCCTCTTGTGCTTGTTTATATTTCGAATGTGCATCTCTGTAAAACTGCATCATTTCACGAGTTATACACGCATTATCAATTTTTCCTTGTGCAGCATCTTTAATTAATCGTAAGCCTCTAATAGTGTCTAATTTCATGGATGCTCTCTCTGATGTCAACATTCGCTTGTTTACAGAAAAGCCTCTCTCTACTGAAGCCTGACCGTGAGAGAAGGTTAAAAGGGCCTTTACCAAAACTGTGAGGAGTGGGTACCTTGGAGTATCCCCATTCATCACATTATTCCAAAAATAATCTATATCATTCTTATTTTCACAATGCCACTCATCACTAATTTCAGGATCACTAATGTATAAACGCCACTCATCAGTGAGTTTATCGACACAATTTTCTGGAATTACTGATGGCAACATGTTTGCCAAACGTCGTACGGATGGCAGAGAACTTTTAATTGGTTCTTTCTGCATAAGAGGATGCAAAATTTTTAAATTCTTCAGCAGTATGTTTTTCAGTGGTAAATTCTCTTGAAGGTATGTTATAATGACAACATAAAATTCTTTGCCATCTGCTAAGAACTCTGCTTTTAGCTCTGGAGTTAATGATGGAATGAGTTTTTTAACTCCATTCCCAAAATCAATGTCCTTGGCATTAAGAGACGCTTGTCGTACATTTATACTTAGCAAGTCTTCACCATATTTATCTTTTAAAACATCTTCATTTATGACACGCCTACACAGTTTCAGCATAAGTTTGGATAGTTCCAGTGGCGGCTCGTCATTAAGGGCCAGAGGGGCCTGGCCCCACCGACTAAGCACCGTCTAAATCAAAGTATCTTCCTATTATGTAAGGCAGTTCTTTCAATAATTTACCTTCATTCAAAAAATACACGCGTTTTACTCTATTTTAATACTATCCATTAAAAAACGCACTTAAAAAAGCTATAGTTATACGATTTTCCCCCTATCTAAACCATGCTTGGGCCATGGTCTGGCCTGCCCTGAATGGGGCGTCTCTTCTCCGTTCACCGGGTTGACATATTTGGCATTGAGCACAAAGCCAGCCTGACGCGGAATTAACTTGGCTTCTAAACGGCTTATTTGGGGCTGCCTTCTGGGCCCAGATGTTCGGGCCCTCGCACGGTGATGTACACGACCGTACGGGGAAATTTCGGCAATCGGTAGCTATTGGTGAAATTTTCCGCTTAGGAGGAAATCATTTTTTATTTGCGTGATCGTATTTTTGCAGTGAAGTCCGATATTTTTCTGTTTTGTTTTCTTGATTTACGAAAAGCGATGTATGAATGTATTTTTTATATATGTTATTTATTTTAAAATAATTAAATCATCTAAAAATTATGAACAGGCAACTATAAAGAACATAAATATTAAATATTTAAATGTGGCTTTTTGTTTAGTCATAAAGTAAACTTTTCAATTTAACATAACTACGTAAAAAATGGCAAAAGTTGTATAGTCAATTCGATAATTATTTGTCATTTGAGAAATTTTAAATACTTACGCTGTGTGAACGTGGAGATAGGTTGTTCTATATGTATATATATTTTCGCGATTTTAATTGGCAATATTTTTTTTTTTCGGCCCTCACCACTGAAACGGGTCACAAGCCGCCACTGGATAGTTCATCATACAGTACATGTATAAGTGTTGATTTGTCCTGCAGTAATTTTAAGAAATGCTCAAATAGAGAGCCAACACTTATCAAAAAATGCAAATAAACAGGTGTTAAAGGTGTTTGGAGCCTTTTGCATATATTTCCATATCTGTCATTTTTAGTTAACCTATTCTTCTCCTTGGGCAGATTATCTAAAAAGTAAACTTTTAATGATGGTAACAAATCAAGAGTTCTTTCACATACATGTACAACAGACAACCATCGATTGCTGACATACTTGAAAGTTTTTGAGTATTCATTTCCAAAGCTCTCCATTGCTTTTTCCAGATCCTCCTGACGGGACGGAAATTTAAAAAACCAACAATGAATGTTTTCCAAAAAATCAATCATGTTAGTGAAAGCCTCAAGTTTAAGGCCATGACCAAACGCATTGTGAATGATGTGTAAATTGCATGTTCCAACACTAACCAGTCCAAATTCTCTCACTAACTTTACATTTCGATCTAACAATCGAAAAACTGCCTTGTTGACATTTGGGCCGTCTGACCCTAACATAATCATGTACTTAAGGTCTAATTGGCAAGCACCTAAGACAGATTTAATACTATCCGAAATGTCTGTGGCAGTAGCATGGCCAAGTAGATTACTGCCCATATATCTTTCTGCAATGCCACTTTAAGACTCCAACACCGTACATATACGTCAAGTTGTTTCACATTCTGTTCATTTAATCTTTCATCAAACATTACAGTGAAAAACGGAGATTCCTTTCTAAACTCATCAGTTATTTGTTTGAGAAAATATGGACCAAGTCCAAGTGATATACTATAAGAAATTTTAGATGAGCCTAAATGAAGACATTGCGGCAATGCAGAATCTGAAAACATTGCAGTAAACAATGGTTTTATGGAATCGCATGAAGAAAATGAATAATTATTCATTGCAGCATGAAGAATCCACAAAATTTCTGCTTTACAAACTTTGTCTTCCTGAACTGTAAATGGGTGCTTCTCGGATGATTCAACCGTTTCTTTAATATTCAGCTGGATGCCGTTTTCACTCCCCACAGTGTTTATGAATCGAGATTGAGAAGAATCTTTGCGAGCAGCATCTACTGTTTTATGTTTTGAAGTATTTGAATGCTGAAGCAACTGAGCCTTTCCACCGTTATCAACATTCACAGTCGCATTACAAAACGTACAATATGCAGAATAATCATCTTTTCCTTTGGTACACCATGTAATAATCGTAGTTCCACTTTTATCCGTATTAGATAACCAATCTTCACGAAATTTAGTAGCACGATTCGGCATTTTTTTTAAAAATAGTAATTAGCTACTCATCAAACATACATAAAAAATAATTCTGCTATTATTACATACACACACCGCATGGAAAAGTATATTTGCGACACGCGCGTAAGTTCAAGAACAACGTAAGCTAACACTAACGCACTGCCACTGCTGCAAAACTGCAGCCTAAAGTTGCCCAAACATTCTTCCAAAACATAATCTAATGAGTACAGACTGCACTAACGTCATCGCGAGAAGGAAACAGTGGGAGGAACGATCCACATTTCTCCCTACCAGCAACCAACAGAGGCTCTGATTGGCTGTGTAATTTGGAGGAAATACCCGTTACTCAGCAACGTATACAAACAGTTTGCTGCAGCTCGTTTACCGTATTTCCTTTTTCGAACGTACAAAAAAAAAAGTAAATCAGACTGAATATAGGACAATATAGGATTTATGTAAAATATAGGACAATATAGGACGCTTTTGGCGATTTTAAAAAATATATAGGATATATAGGACGACTGGGAGCCCTGATTTGTTGATATTGAATAAAAAAAAAATTGTTATATACAATTTTTTTCAAAAAAAAGTGCTCCGAACGTATTCGGATACCTTAAGAGTTACAAAATGAATTTCTCCATTAAAAGAAGTGTCTTCATCATTTACAGTTCTGCTACAGGAACACTCAAGATTTCCAATACATTACGGTCAATGGCAGTTTTAGGGGCATTCATCCATTTCAAGCACAATACCGTCCTACCATATGAGTTAGGTAATGGTCCGACCACGGTCACGTGCCTCCCTCAAGAACTACGCCAAAAGTCGCCAAGCTTAGCGAATTTTGGTGTACGTGTGCATGTATTTAACTCTCAAATCTCAAAAACTATTAGTCGTATAACGTTGAAATTTCATAAATAAGATTGCTGTAACATCTAGTTGTGCATCTGGACTTATGGTTCCAATCTACTGGAGAGTTTATTTACAGGACCACCGAAAAGCATTTCAACACTTTAATGTCTATGGACATCTTCAATATAATACAACTGTAGACAGTCATTGTTTGGTCAATGCCCAAAATCTCGCCTTCTGTCGTCGACCTTGGCGAGATTTGTACAAAATATCGCCAAATTTGGCGATAGTCAGTCATTTGGTCCATGCCCAAAATAGCGCCATTTGTCATCGTTATTGGCGATAGTCTGTTATTGTTTGGTCCATGCCCAAAATCTCGCCATTTGTGTCGCCTTGGCGAGTTTCGCAGAAAAATCGCCAAATTTGGCGCCAAAAATTATTTCGTATTTTGTATAACTCTGTAGCGGTTACTACATCAAGATATTAATTAGCTTTAAAAATAAATTTCAACTACATAATTCATCAATAAAGTATTTATTTCGTTAACATATCGCATTTTTTTGTAACCATTGTTGTTCTAAAAACGAATCATATATCTTTTTTTTTGTTGTTGTCATTAGGTATTTACATAAATTTGTTTTAACAAAGATAATTATTTTTTTTCTAGAGGTTACACTACTCCCCTTCCAAGCAACATAGTTGCGATACAGAAGAAAAATAAATGTTACTTAAAATGAACTAATATAAGCTAATAACTTAAAATGAACTAATTACATAAACGCTAATTACAACAGATTTAAAATACACTCATGTCCATAAATTAAGGATAATGAAGTTCAGGCAAAGAAAGAGAAAGAAGCAAAACAAATTTGACTTATTTGTAAAGTCTATTTATTAAACAAAAAGTAAAGAGCAAAAAAGATGCTATATGTTTGACATAATTAATAAAAATTGCAAGTTTTACTACCTTGACCCAATTTAAAAAAAGAACCTATTTACAAAAAACAGTATAACATGGTTAGTAGGATGGTTAATACGGAGTATGTCTCCCGGACGATGCAATACGGGCCTGACAACGCCTAGGCATGCTGAGTATCCAATGATCCATCTGATCTTGTGGAATATTACACCACTCATCAAGCAATGCACTCCGAAGTTCCGGTAGACAGGTGGGAGGGGGTTGACGGGCTGCAATTCGTCGGCCAAGCATATCCCACACATGCTCTATTGGATTCAAGTCCGGTGAGTATGCTGGACAATGCATACGGGTGATATCCTCCGAATGAAGGCATTCGTCTACAATGTTTGCACGGTGAGGACGGGCGTTGTCATCCACAAACACAAATTCAGCACCCATGGCGCCCCGAAACAAACGTACATGTTGTTCCAGAATGACATCCCTATTTACATGGCCGATGTGGCCATATATGGCCATATATGGCCGATGTGGCCTGTCATCGTTACACTCTGAACATGCAGGTCAGTTCTGGAACCAAGAATAATTCCTCCCCAAACGAGCCATCCTGCACCACCGTAACGGTGTCTTTCAATGGTGTTCTCTTGGTGGTAACGGGTACCTGGCGCTCTCCAGATGAATGTCCGGCGAGAATCAGACTCCTAACTAAACCTGGACTCGTCGGAAAACATCACACAAGACCACTGTTGCGGTGTCCACAATGCATGCTCTCTACTCCAGGTTAATCGCAGGCGACAGTGAGTTGCGGTAAGTGGAACACATCTGACAGGCCTACGAGCATATAGACCAATATGCCCTAAGCGTCTGTACACGGTCTGCCTTGAAACTGTCGTACCGGTAGCTGAAGAGAGCTGACGAGACAGGTCTGATGCTGTACTCCGTCTGTTTCTTTTGGCAGTTACTGCCAAATAGCGGTCCTCATTCGGCGTTGTAACTCGGGGGCGACCTGTGCTGTAACGTCTACTCACATGCCCATCCTCTTGGAATCGTTGCCAAAGCCTGGAGATGACACTCTGGGCGATTCCAAGTTCCTCGGATACTTCCAGCTGGGTACGTCCACATTCCAGTCGTCCGATCATTCTGCCACGTAAAACATCATCCAAATGCCTCCTTTGTGCCATAACTATGCGGTTTTTGCACTGAAAGGCTTTCACAGCGCTTGTGAACAATTTTACTTCTTTGCCACCATTCCTTATATACCCCTCTCTTACACTCTCGTCATTGTGACGTACCATCCACGCCATCTGGTGGTTTCCTGTAATTTGCATATTCTTCTTCAAGATGTGTGTGATCATTCCACAGGTGAAATTTTTATTTTAGAGATCAATTTCTGTGTGATTCTGAATTATCCTTAATTTATGGACATGAGTGTATAAGCTTGTTTCAAACGATCGACGGAAACAGTAATGTCCTTTTCTTTCATTCTTACGGTATAATATTTCTCGTTTCTGGCAATCACTGGAAAAGGTCCTTCATAAGGGGGTTATAAAGCTTTTTTAACACGGTCTACTCTGAAAAACACATGGGAACACGTTTCTAAATCTTCGTGAAAAAATATTTTCTGACTTCTTTTACGTCGGCTTTTAATTGGTCTTAATTTTTCCATTTGCTTTCGCAGTTCACCATCGAAAGTATCTGGCTCCACTTTGGTTTGGGGTTCTTGAAAGAATTCTCCTGGTAGCTTCAGTGATTTACCATAAACCATTTCTGCAATGGAGCAGTTGGTATCATCACGCAGAGATGCCCGTATTCCAAGGAGTATTGTTGGTAAAGTTTCGGTCCATTTGACTGAATTGTGAGCTCTAACGGCTGCTTTTAAAATTCTGTGTTGTCTTTCAATTTTTCCATTGCTTTGTGGGTGGTACGACGTCGTTGTTTGCATTTTAATTCCACAAATAACACCCAAACTTCTGAAAAGTTGTGATCTGAATTGAGTTCCCCTGTCTGTGATCACACTGTATGGAACACCAAAGCGACAAATCCAGTTTGCATAAAATGCTTTTGTGATTGTTTCCATGGTGATATTTTCTAAAGGTATAACTTCCATCCAGCAAGTAAAACGATCGATGCAAGTTAAGCAATATTTATTCCCATTCGATGGTGGATAGGGGCCAATTATATCTATATGAATTATGCTAAACCTTTCATCAGGTTCTTCAAATGAGGAGAATATAGAATGTGTGTGCCTAACAATTTTATTTTTCTGGCAAGCAATGCAAGTTTTAGCCCATTCTTTAACATCTTTTTTAATATTCTTCCAAATGAATCTTGATGCAACTTGTTTCATCGATGATTTGATGCCAGGATGGTTCAAGTCATGTATTTTATGGAAAACATTCATTCGAAATGCTTATGGTATGAACGGTCGAATATTTGAAGTTGATACATCAACATCACACCAAATTATTTTTCCAGAGGGCAATGGATATTGTTTAAAATTTAAATTTTTGCTACTATTTAGTAATTCTTTTAATTCTTCATTATTGATTTGTTCATCTGCTATTTTGTCATAATCGATGTCCGAAACTGATTCAATTCTAGACATAGAGTCTGCCACAATATTATCTTTCCCGGTTATGTATTTTATATTTGTTGAAAACTGAGAAATATATTGCAGATGTCTTAATTGTCTTGGTGATGCTTTATCATTTTTCTGTTTAAATGCAAATGTAATTGGCTTGTGATCTGTGAATATCGTGAATTCTCGTCCTTCCAGCATGTGTTTAACCTGTTTGATTGAAAGATATATACTTAAAAGTTCCCGATCATATGTGCTATAAGCTTTTTGAGTGTCATTTAACTTTTTGGAATAAAATGCTATTGGTTTCCAGTCTCCGTCTTCATATTGCTGTAGAACAGATCCAATTGCAAAATTAGAGGCATCTGTACATAAAGCTAATGGCAGATCTGGATTAGGAAAAGTTAATAAAGCAGCATTGGCTAAATCTTTGCATTTTTCAAAGGATTTTTTTGCTTCTTCTGTCCAAAGAATTTTCCTCCGATCTTTCTTTGTTGAACCTTTTAAGTATTCATTTAAGTATCGTCTATAAAAGTTAATCATTCCTAAAAATTTACGAAGCTCGTAAATAGTTTCAGGAAGTTTAAAATTTGTTACGGCTTGTACTTTTTCTGGAAGAGGTTTCGAGCCGTTTGGTGTTATCAAATAACCCAAAAATTCTAATTTCTCAACTCCCACTACTGATTTCGATAGGTTGATACGTAGACCATAGTGTTGAATTCTAGTAAATACTTCCGTAAGATGCTTCTTGTGCTGTTCCTCAGTTTCCGATGCTATTAAGATATCATCCAAGTATGGGAAAATAAAATCCAGTCCAAAAAAAAACTTCATTAATGAATCTTTGAAAAGTTGAGGGAGCGTTTCTCAATCCAAAACTCATTACGTTGAATTCAAAGAGTCCAAATGGTGTTATTATGGCTGTTTTCTGTTTATCGTCTTCTGCTATTGGAATTTGGTAATACGCTTTAAGCAAATGAAGTTTGGAAAATATATTTTTGCCTTTCAAAATATGGTGGAAGTCTTCAATTCTGGGTAAAGGGTAGCGATCTGGTACTGTAACATCATTCAAGCGGCGATAATCTCCGCATTGCCTCAGAGTGCCGTCTTTTTTTGCAACTAAATGAAGTGGGCTTGCCCACGGTGATTTTGATGGTCTTATAATATCGTTTTCAAGCATAAAAGCGAATTCTTGTTTGGCTATTTCTAATCTTTTAGGATCTAATTGTCTTGCTTTAGAATAAATTGGTTTTCCATTAGTAGTTATATAATGCTCAACATCGTGTTTTGCTTTAGAAATTAGTAAATCAGGTTTTGTTATTTCTGGAAATTGTGCCAAAATATCAGAAAATTTATTATTTTTGTTTAAAGGTGCTTACAGTTGATTCATCGGCTGATGATGTAATTTCACCAATAACGCTCAGTTTAGTTACACTATCAATTAATTTTTTGTTTTTAATATCAATCAATGAATTATACCGGTTAAGAAAATCTGCACCTAAAATGCCTTTATTGACTTTGGCTATAATAAACGGCCACTGAAAATCGCGACGAAGTCCCAAATCAAGTGTTAAAATCTTGTGTCCAAAGCACGGGATTTCAGTACCATGTGTAGCATAAAGTTTAAAATCGCCACTTACCTTGTCATTACATGTAGCCGGAATTAAACTTACATCTGCACCACTATCAACTAAAAATTTTATCCCGGTTTTCTTGTCCATAATGAAAAGTCTATAATTGAATTCACGACAATTCTTTAAATCTTCAGCAGCAGAACTGGCCGCTACTTCTGATTCTGCTGCACCATCAAGTTTTCCTGGTTTTTCCAGCTGCATGGCGGTTTGCATTTTTCCGGAAGGCACCTTGATCCGAAAGTAAAGTGGTATTAACACAGTTTACCGTCCGGGTTGTAACGCCTCCGACTTCTGCTTCTGCCTCCATACAATGATCTGTAATTTCTATTTTGACTACGACTTTTCTCATTTGACTGATGATGGAAATGGAGCTCTTCAATTCGCTGTTCCAACGAAGATATCTTCTCTAGTAATTGTGAAATGGTATTTGGCGACGCGCTCGAACTCTTAACTTCGGTTGAATTAGCCTCATATATTTCAGTTTGGGAATGTATGTCAAAAATCTTATCGGCCATTATCGCCAGTTTATCAATCCCTTCATGCTTAATATGATGCGGTAATTTTTCCATCCACAACGTTTTCAATATTATGTCAGAAACATCATTGGTCTCCAAGGATTTTATTTTTTGCAATAAATGGCTTGGTTTCATGTCACCAATTTCAATTTCCGTGAAAAGGCGTTTGATTCTTTTGTTTTCACTTTCTTTGAATGCATTTAATAAACGCTCTTTCGCCAATGAATATTTATTTTCAGCTTCATCAGTTATGTCCCAAACAGTGTCGATATACTTAGGTTCCATTTGTGACACAATGTAATTAAACTTAGTATCTTCATTAGTTATGGAATTAATTTTAAACTGAGCTTCTATCTGATAAAACCAAATTTCTGGTTTGTCTACCCAGAAAGGTGGGATTTTGACACTAACCTTCATAGTTTCCGAAGAATTAGCACCATTCGACAGGTTTTCGGAGTCTTCGGTATTAGCCATATCCTTACAAACCCAGGGTCACCAAAAGAAATGTAGCGGTTACTACATCAAAAGATATTAATTAGCTTTAAAAATAAATTTCAACTACATAATTCATCAATAAAGTATTTATTTTGTTAACATATCGCATTTTTTTGTAACCATTGTTGTTCTAAAAACGAATCATATATCTTTTTTTTGTTGTTGCCATTATGTATTTACATAAATTTGTTTTAACAAAGATAATTATTTTTTTCCTAGAGGTTACACTACTCACAAATCTAAAACTTTAACCCGGAGAATTTTGAACTTTTGTATTTAGAACTATTTTAATACCTAACTGTTTTCAATATCTTTTTTGACTGCAATCGATTGGGTGATTTATTTAAAGGGTCAGCCAAATGACTTTAATACATTAAAGTGTATGGATGCATTCAATTCATTGAAAGTCTGTAGTCAATGACTACTTTGGCTATCCCCAAAATCTCGCAAACTATCTCAAGCCTGTCGGCTTTTGGTGAAATAACTATAAATAAAGTGTCAGAAGGAAATCTTTTAAATTGAACTCAGCTTGGCGATATCGAAATATTTGGATAGAAATCACTAAACCTTACTATTACTGATATTTTATCTCTTTCAAACAAAATAAGTTAAGATGAGGTGCGCCAAAAATATTTTTGATTTAATAGACATGCAAGGAAGTTATGTGTTGTCCACATCAGATTTTTTATATTAGTAATGTATGGAAATAAAAACAAAATTAAATAGTAATAGAAAAGAGCTTACCTGAATTTTTTTACATAAAATAAAAACAGATGGAGTATTTTCACAAAAATAAAAACAATTAAATAAATGGAATTTTCTCTAATTTTTAATCAAAGTATGTTGAAAAATAAACAGACTAAGATTTATTATTTAGTTCAAAATAGCTTTTTTAGCTTTTGCTAACAGTTCATCGGAAAAATTATTTGATAACTATGTAGTTAGCTTTTGTTTTCAAAATTAGCAAATTTTCTAATGCAGAATCACTCAGGGAGGTGCGAAATGAAGTTCTGTTTTTCTTAACTATTGAAAAAAGTCTTTCGCACTCTGTGTTGCTATGTAGAATAGGTAATTACTGCCATTAATACTTTGCAAATACGATCATATTCATACTGTCTATCTGAACTCAATTTTTATGAGGGTTTATCTGTACATCAACTATTTTTTTTTTTTTTTTATAGAACACGAGTTAGATCTTCAGCTTGAAGAGCATTAAACTGGTTTTCCAGTTTGTCTCGCAACATCACTTTCTGTTTCGTTATCTTTAACAGTTAACAAAAATGGAAATCTGTATGAAATATAGAATTTTACTAAAAGATTGGGTTTCAATTTTTTGCAAATTTGCAATGTCTGCATTTTCCAGCACCTTACAACATAATGGGAATTTTTTAGTGATATATGAGCAGGCTGCAGTGAAGTAGTTTCTTATATTACTGTAAAATTCCACTTGTTCCATTGGCTTCAGCCTTTGTGAAATTTCAAATGCAGTACCGCCAATAGACAAATCGCAATCTTCCTTTTGGTTGGCCAATTGAGTAAAACCAACTTCTAATACATTTGAATTTTTAAGGACAGATGTTTTCACAAATTTGATAAGAATGTTTTTTTTTTGTTTTTTTTTTTTAATATCTTGCATAAGATCTTTGTGAATGTGTGGTGTACCAGACCGTAAAATGAATCTAGTATCATGAAAAGAAGAGAAAAAGTTTTTCTTTTTTAATTTTCTTGCTGATGTGGTTTATTTTACTTCCTGGCAGTTGTTTTCCCTTCGGGATTATCATTTTTACCCTGGGCAACAGTTTCTATCACACTGGAGTTTTCTTCTTGTGAGCATTTATTTACTTCACTTAATTTCATTTTTTTAGAAGTTGAACTTTTTTTCTCTAGTAGCTTTTATTTTATCTTCCTTCTTCTTATCATTTTCTTGAGATAGGTTTGAGGTTTTTGCAGAACAATTTTGGGTTGTCTTAACTTCTTGTGCATAAAAACTAAATAAAGGTTTCCATTGTTCAACTAGTCTTCCAAGACATTTATTTAATGAATGCCAGCATGTTGGGACACGTTTCAAAATTTTTCTTAAGTCCATGTTATGCAAACGATGAAATGCTTTTAAGGCTTCCATGCAGTTTGCACTTCTGTCTAAAAAGTAGAATAAATCAATCACAGTTTGCTCAATTTCAGCTGATAATTCAGCAGCTGCTTTCTAAGAAACTAAATTTATTAAGTGACAACTACACCTAATAGTGATGCTATACAGTTTTTAAATTCAATATTCAATTCTTCAAATACTTTTAATACAGACTGAGCAGTGTTGATTTTTCTATCATTGGATTCAATGATAAAAGACAACTTTCAACCATTCCAGTGTTTCTCTCTATTCTAAAAAAAAGTAACGACTGCTGTCAAGAGCTTGTTGGGCTATCTTCTCCTAAACTGTGGGGATTTGAATTTCGAGAAACATGTCCACAGATTCGGAAAATTCTGAGGAACCTGATAAGCTGACTTAAATTTTGAAAATCAAATTATTTTAGAGGATATTAGTAAAAAACTGAAAAAATAAAACATAATAGTTGCTAGATTTGGCATAAAATCATTCATTACATTGCAACAAAACAATTCCAAGTACGTAGAATCGAGTGAAATTGACAAACATGAAGTAGAATCACACCCATTTTATACCAAATTAAAAAGTATATGAAATAAATAACTGATAGTGTGTTACAAAAAGTTGACCATTTTCAAATAGTAAGTTCGCTTAGACAACTGGAGTTTAGAATTAGCGATTATTCATTTTTTCAAAACAGAATAACTAATTGTAACTGATTTTAAAAGTGCCATCTTGGCATTAGGTACGATCTGGCAAAATGGTATCTTTCTAAGCAGGGTGAAAAATGATAGAACCCAATATCTTGAAAGTGAAAAATAATTAAAATGAAAAATATTTTAAAGTCTGTTTGGTCCAGCTGGAGTATTTGCTACCAGTAGAAATATTTGGTGGTGCTAACTATGCCATTATAGCAGTTATACAGATCTGCCAGCGTAGCGAGATGATATAATTTGTGGTGCTAAATACACCAATCTGCAAACGATTATGTATATGAAAATATGGATAACGGTTTTCCAGGAACCTTACATGAGCAGTCATTATAGGTTGTGAGCATGTATAAATCACCAAATAATGAAAAGTCGCCGTTGGTGGCAAGCTCTTACATAGTTTTTATTAAAGAAAACATATGAAATGCTGTTTTCTTAGAGCTAATTATTAACTATACATATACACAAGTCGCCAAATTATGAAAAATTGCCATAATTGGCTAATACGCAAGGCGTTCCATGGGTTTCACATAATTAAAAAGAGTGCGAAGTTTAAATTTTTATGTTCCAAGGAACATGCAAGAATCAAGCAATGTGTAGCTTGGTAACATTCTATCTGATCCAACCATTGGGTTTTGTTTGTTGAAATGATACCTTTTTTACGAATAAGCCTTATTAGGGGCCCGAATGCCGCATACCAAAAACAAGCGTAGCGAGTCTAGGGGCCTTGGTACCTAGTTCATTAAAATAACTTACAACAATTGGACGAATTTTTGAATCTGTGTCACTAGTACTGTCCATTCCAATCCAAAATGGCACATTCTGCAATACTTTCACAGTCTGTGGATAGTGTTTTCTTCAGCCGGGACATTAACAATAGCAGATGATTTTGTTCTGCCACAGCTATACTTTTTAACGATGTTAGAGTCAGGAAACATACAGTCAATGCCGGATATAGTGAACATAAACGATTAGTCCCAATTCACAAACAGTATCCCTGTTCACCATGGGGACACTTCGGTTTTAATGAACTTCGGATATAGTGGACAAAATTTTATGGTCCCCAGAGGTTCACTATAACTGGAGTTGACTGTATTTTTAAATAAATGTCCTGCACAATCAGCAGCACTTAGAGTAACATTATGCTCAACTAAAAAAATGAGTGAACGAGCATTCAGGCTCGCATGATTGATTTTTCAGAATCACCACATGAAGAAGTAAAATAAGAGACGGCTTTAGGAGTATTTAGTTTTCATAATTTTAACTTTATCCAGGTACTCTTGTCTTGTCAAATGCCTCTGTATATCAGTTTCTCCACCGTAACACATTTTGAAGTCAGCACTACAAACCGTACAGAATGCATACTCATTTCCTAGATTAGATTTTTTATGCAGGGAAATCCTGAAGCATACAAATCCCAATAATTTTGCAGATACTGCTTTTTCTTATTCATTTTGAATATGAAAATTGATAAAAATAAAACATACATGCTGAAGATCAACAGACGAATTATACACACGTGCAAACCATTCCAACAACAAAACAAGACTACATACAACAACGAGTGAAGCCCTGTGAAGTTATATAGGAGAGATTTTTCCGAAGGAAAAGCAGGGAGAAAGTAAAAGGAACTCCCCTACCAAGAGATAGGTCTATGTTCTAATAGGGCTATCACACCGAGAAAAATCCGACCCACTTTCCTTGCAAAGTAAGTTTCCGGCCGATTTTCTCCGCCGCTACCTTGACGACCGCAAACTCCAACTTTTTCCTTTCCGAAGGAAAAAACCTGAGTCGGACGAATTTTTGGCCCATCAGAGTACTTCTTCCTGCTACGTCACAAGCAATTTCGAGCAATGGCGACTATGTTCGAAGCTTGGCTTGATGTCAGAATCTCGTGTAAATAAAATTATGGCTGCGTTCAAGTGGACATTGGAATTAGAGATTGCTGCCAATCCGATGTAAATATACCAATGCTCGATCAGTAAAATAAGAACCTGCACGCCAAATCAGCGACTGCGGTGACTATTTGGTGTCGGAGAGAGTTTGTTTACTTTTGCAACCCTTAAAGATAACCACGCCTTCAAGTCCGTCGGAAAAGTGGGTCCAGCACAAAGTTGCTCGGATTTTCCCTTTAGTGTGATAAGGCCATAAGCTGTGCAGTATAAGAAACTAGGGATTTCGTTTACATATTAAGGAGGGGGAAAAATATTTTTCCCTCGCTGTCCCTTTCTCCACTGATCTCTTACACTCTGGGGAAAGAAATCGCAGTTTTGTATTCATTATATCATAGGTGGACTTGCTTACAAACGCCTTCATGTCACTCGTATAACAGCATTGTGCTGTTAGCGGTCGAAATGATTAACTTAATGAATTATTTTGAAATGGATTTATTTATTTATGAATTTTTTAGGATAGTCCAGATACAATTTAATATATCAACTAAAATTTTTAAAAAATGGAAGATCTTATCTTCTGGCAGAAAACTAGAAGATATAGTAAAAAAACGGAAGTCTTCCGTCAAAACTGTTGGCAGGTATGCGTTTGGTTTTGATTTTGTTTTTGATTAGCAGGAGCAAGTACAAAAAAATATTCTTCTAGCGCAGACCATTGCTCCAAAACCCCTTGAAATGCAGGTCCTATGGTCAACCATCTACTAGGTACATGCTTAATAAAATGGTGTTTTGCAATACCAACTTTATTTTGTGCTTACTGAAAGTCGTACCATGATGATGATATTGCAAACATCAATAGTAAAATTACTGGTCTTTTCACAAAATTCTTAAACACCATGTAAAACTGCATTATACACTATGTGCAAATTACATGCCCTGATATCTATCCAATCATAGCCTCTTTTAATCATTAGTTCTTAAATGAACAAATGCCAGACTTTTTTTGTTGACAGTTGGTCCATCCGAACCAAGCATAAATACATTTTTCAATGGTAATCTACAGTCACATAACACTTTTCTAATTTCATCCATGATGTCATTAGTTGTAACCATATCCCCCCCACACACACACACACAAAAAAAAAAGGTTTACAAATGTTTAGAAATCATTTGCTTCTCAGCTTCACACCAAAATCTCACAATTAATAGGAGCTCTTCCTTACCAGCACTGTTTACAATTTCATCATACAATCTTCTTTAAGAATCTGTAAATTATAAACCAAGTGTAAAATTGTCCACTGGCACCACGTGTCAAGAAGAGAACACAAACTTTGTTCCGTAGATAGTTTGTTCCGCAGCTTTCCAACTGCAATGTGAGGACAGATGGAATGAAGAAATGACCCTGATGGGAGAAACAGAAGGAGGAGTTCTAGGTCATATTTCATTAGGCGTATTCCACTGGCAAGCAGACAATCCTTTCTTCTTTAATTTCTATTACTGCTAACGTCACTCAAGTGGCAGGGATGGGGAAAATGTTCAAGAGGGAGGGACACACTATAAAGTTCAGAAAATAATAGCCTAAGACTCAAAATAGTAGGCACTTTTCCTAAAATAGTACTTTTCTATAGGTTTTTGATGCTGAAAATAGTAGCAAATAGTAGCATTTTACTAAGTAGTGGCAGCGCTGCATAAACATAGTATAGTATCTTGCTGACTGTTTTGCCCTTTAATGAATTAAAGGATTAGACATTATAAAAAAGATTGACTCTGAGCTATGGAAGCAGTAGGTACATCATGTTATTTTCAAATTTGAAACTGCATAAAAAAATTATTTGGTCTACTCCTTTAAAATGCAACTTTGATTAAAAAAAAAAACCCTTCACTATTTCAGAAATGAATTAAAAATATTACATTATGTACATTTTACATTTTATTATATTAAAGACTAGTTAATAATAGTCACTTATATAAAAATGACAATGATTTTTATTAATTTGTAACATGAACAAAGTTTTTTTAAAAAAAATTATATTTTTCCAAGCTCCTCCGCTCGTGCCTTCATCCTATTTATAAATGCTTGGCCTTTGCTTTTTCTAAAGTTCTCATAAGGATCATTCAAGTTGGAACCAATGCCTTTATACATGTCTTGTCGATCTCTTACATCACCAGCATCAACTGGGTCTTGAATACCTTGTTCTGCTGCTCCTAAGCCAGCACCTCCCCAGCCTTAAGTAAATAAATAAATAAAACAGGAAATTATTATGACATGTTAAGTTTCTTCAATTAGCAAGGTTCACACTCTTTATTATTATTTCAAACTAAATTTACAGTTTTTTAGACAAATCTTTATGAATTTTTAATTTATCCCAAACACATATTGAATTACTTCTCATTTATAAGTATATGCCATCTCTAAGCTATTTACATTATTGCTGTCTGACACTAAAGAAAACAGACACATGTCAAACTAAAAATTAAGTATTACATTTATATTAAAAAAATAATAATAAACTATATCTTTGATTAAAACACCATAAACAATAAAAGGTTTGGTTCTCTCCCAATAAAACAAATAATAATTTTTAAAGAATGGAGTTTGATTCACCACTTCTTATTATAATCAATATTTAAGCATTTTATTAATACATAATACTGTTCCCAATTAAACAGAAAAACAATAGAGAGTAATTTACAAGGTGTAAGTTTTCAAGCCACACTAAAATTTTAATCATATTAAAATGACTACATCCTTTTTTCCTTAGATTGAATTATATACGATCAAAAATAAAGACTAGGAAGATGGGACAGTTGTAATATTTCAAAGAAAAAGCTGGATTTTTGAGGTTTAATTTTTTTCTTCTTTCAGAGCAGTGCGAATCCTATTAATCCTTTTACTCTGATTTTAATGAAATTCATCAAATAAAAATAAAATGTAATATATATGTGTAGTATTTAAATAATTTCTCACCCATTTTTCTTAAAAGCTGATGTCCTTTGTTGCTTTCATCAAGGCGTCGGTCATGGGAATTAGAGCCAGATCCCCTTTAAATAAAAGTTAGGTTAATATTACTTTTATTTATTTGCACTTAAAAATAATTTACTTAAATTTAGAAGGTTTGCAGAAAGATTAAATAACTGATAGCTAAATCACAGCTAGTCACAGAAATTTTTTGTGGTTAAAATTTAACTTCATTCAATTGTTTTTTGCTGCACTTTAACTGTAAAAATCTTATTCAAAAGATACATTTATTGAGGGGGTGGGGGGGAACACTGAAAGCTATACAAAATAAAATGTTGATATAAGTTTCTGCCCCACCATAATGAACTCTGTGTTAAATTTACTGCGAAGAAAATTATTTATATTTTCTAAAATCTATTAAAACTCGTCTATCTAACAAAAATAAGAATTAAAATTTATGCACATTTTTTTCAAAATCTAATATACTAACTGTTACTTTATTAAAAGCAGAAAATTTTGAGAATAGCCTAGTTCTATCAATGGATATTAAATATAGAGGAAATATAGGAGACATTTTAATTAACTTTACAGAGTGGTTATTTATTATAACTCAATGTTCTATCAAAGTATTGTGATTTTATGAAGACACTCCAAGATAATCCATTCTACACTGATCATCAAAATTTAAGTAAACTTTAGAAGAAATTTTACTTTAATTTTAAAAATATACCAGGGAAAATGATTTTTAAAATTGTACTACTACCAGCATGCACAGTAGATGTCTGATACAGTGACAGATAACCCTCTCTAATGTGAACACTCTAGTATTATGAACACATTAGGATGCTCCCGACAAAACTCCATAGATTTAACATGAGATGTACTCTCTGTACTATGAACACCCTCTAATCTGAACACCTCAGTATTATGAACACTACTTTTGATCCCCATTCTACTTTTACTTCTCTGTAAACTGAACTTGTGTTTGGAATCAGAAATAAAAGAATTCCTCATCATGGAAATTCAGAGAAATGTATTCTGCAAACAGGAACGTTACTGGATTGCCCTATATAAGATGACGGAGTAACTGATATCACTTTTATACTTTGTATTCTAGTTCTTTTTTTTAGCATGTGTTGTTCTGTTACCTGCCATTAGAAATTAAAATATCTTCAAGAAATGTAGTATAATTATGTAATTTTATTGTAGGCTGGATATTATTGTATTGCTGGATAGCTAGGCAGCCTGGTCAAAGCATAGCTGACAACCTTGGAGAATGAAAATTAGGGAGACTTTAAAAAACCCTTGTTATCGATCATAAAAATCCATGTACACATGCGTAATATATCAGTAACCAAGAAAATTACATATACAAGAAAAATGTATAGCTTAAAACATTTATTAAAACAGCCAATTTTAAAATGCGATACTTTTTTAAACAGTAAATACTTTTGAACTATTTGCATTCATGGGCGCCGGCAGCATAGGGCAAGGGGGGGCCCTTGCCCCCCACTGGATTTTTTTGTATGCAGTGTTTTCCCTTGCTTTTTTGTTCTTTTATGGTAACCATACTTTTAAGTAATCTTTGTCCCTCTGGAGTAGTCTTAGCGAAGTTTCTTCAGTTTCTGTCGTTAGCATTTAACAAGTTCTGTAAATTTTTTTCAAAAATTGATAAGTACATAAAACATGGGAATAATTTGGAAAAATTCGGGAGATTTATAAACTTTTCGGGAGTCTCCCGTAAAAATCGGGAGGTATGGCAGCTATATCAAAGTATAGCTAAACAGGATAAGTATTTGACACATTCTATAAATTTACTATGTACTTGCACTTTCCACTCTGCCTGTAAAATGAACACTCCCATAAACTAATATGAACACTTTAGGCCTTTCCCTTGAGTATTTGGAATAGAGAGAATCCACTGTATAACACAACTGTTAGCATGATTTTTTTCCATATTACAATCACATGTGGCACCAAAATATAACAGAAATGAAAAAAATATTAAAAGGAAATTTTGTGCCAACTTCTTTTAACACTAACATACCAACATTTAATATATACCTATTTCTACCATAGCCAGTCAAATGACCGGTTGTGGTAGATAACGGTATACTTAATTCGGGAGATTAAGTATCCAAGAATTAAGTAAGAACAAATATAATTCAAAAAACAACAAAATACAAATAATAAAAAAATAATAGGATATCAATTGTATATAATTAATAGAAAAAGTCATGAAGTCAAATGCGCAAAAACGATAAGATTGTATGTGCATTTTTTATACAAAAGTTCATAATCGGTCATTTCACCGCTTATGGTAGTTTTACCTACTTCATTTTCTTAGTTTTACAGAGTTTAAAATAAGAATGTAAGATGTATGAAGACATCAACATTTAACTAGTACAGATTGGGGTAGGAGGGAGAAGTTTTTCTTATACAAAGGGCATTCCATAAAAACTGAGAGTTATTTTTTTACGTAGTGGCAACATCGCAAAACTAAAAAATAGAAGTGCAGACGATTTTTTCAAACTATTGACTGTACGTTTATACAAAATTCTAAACGAAGCAGGCGATTTTATTTTCCTAGTTCCGTGCTTATTTAAAGAACTGTTTTATTTGCTCTACAGAAATGGAGATGAACTGGTAGGGAATTGGACATTACATCATGATAATGCTCACCCGCATGTCGCTACTACTGTTCAGCAATATCTTAGTAAATGCAATATTAAAATCATACCAGATCCCCCTCACAGTCCAGATCTCGCACCCCGCGATTTCTGGCAGTTTCCGACGTTGAAGGAGAAGCTCCATGGCAGAAAATTGAACACAGGTTCTGAAGTTATTTCAGCAGTGGAAGGTTCTTTGAAGCAGCTTCCAGAAAAGGGCTTCTCTACTTGGTTTGAAAAGTGGGTTGAACGATGGGACCGTTGCATATCATTTGACAGAAGGTATTTTGAAAAAGAATGATGTATTTTTTGCTGTCAATATATTTCTTGATTTTTTATGATTTTACTCTCAGTTTTTAGGGAATGCCCTTTGTAATTTGAAATTAAAAGTATCTTAGCGATAAAAAACTAAAGCGCTTAACTTTTAAAAGTAGAAAGAGCACTAAGCTAGAAGTTTGAGAACTGCCTATTACATGTTCAGCTATACACAATAAAAATTCTAATACTTACAAATAAGGTGGAGATGAACTTCGGTCAGGAGAACGATTTTTATCAGCAGGTGAACGTGATCGTGAACGTCTCCGAGATCTACTAAAGTGTGGCCTCGGTGAAGGCGATCTGGAAGAACGCCTCGGGGACTGTTCGGGCGACCTAGATCGTGACCTTGACAGTGAACGTGAGTGTCGTTTACCTTTACTGCCATTTCGAACAGGAGCTGAATTTTCTTTGTCAGGGCTTTATAAAAGAAAAATGAAACAAATTTTGATAAAAAGAGCAGCTGAATTTACAAATTTCTAAGAAAAGTAATGCAGCAATTTTTATTTTGTTAATCCCACCCCCCACATCTGGCCCTCGGGCTGGGGATTCAAGGTGAAAGATGGGGGGAGGGGGTGTGAAGATGATGTACATTTATCAAAGTTTTGTTACAACTTGCTTTCTGAGCTATACTATCACAGATCTCTGAAAATACCACTGACTATATTTACTGACTTTATTTACTTCAAATACAATGTACAGCATAATACATTGATGGGGATTTAAGTAATGGGGCATATACCATTACTTAAATCCCCTTTCACTAAAAATGCATTTTTCAAAGCTCAGCATTTCATAATTACAAAATAAGAAAATTTTAATAAAATATTTTAAATAGAAAATTTTTAGCAGTGGTGTCATGGTTGTGCATAATGCTGCTATGCCACAGGCCCAAGACTTGGTGCTTGGCTGGACACAGCTGACCCAGACTTGCATTCCTTGAGTAGGACAATAAAATAAAGAACCAAGATGTTGTTTCTGATCCCAAAATGGTCTTACCAAATCAAGCCAAGTCCACAGACCTCGAAAAAAATCTAAAAAGGAAGAAATCTTCAATGCAGTTTAAAATATGAGCAGGCAAAGCCTGGGAAATCCTGCACTTGGTGTAGATCCTAAAAACCTCCCGCCCCTGTTTGTAGGAGAGAGACCTCAAGTGTCTACTGGCAAAATGTGAAATACAAGTTTGCTGGCCTCTATTATCCTCAAAAAGAAGAGCACCACCAGGGCAAACTCTAGAATAGAATACCAGACATGTATAGGTGGGACCTTAAGGACCAAGACTGTATGAGGAACTAAACACTAGTAACCCTGCGTAAAATTGATAAACGGAATGTAGTATAAGCTTCTACAATACAGGGCTCAAGGCTGAGAAGACATGGTTGGCCACTGTCTTTGACCATCATATGGGCTGTTGTACCATTGAGATTAGCAACTTTCTCTGCTATCTGAGTAAGAATTTCTTATTTTCATTAGCTCTTTCTTAAAAGCTTTAGGTTAACAAGAGTAATGTTACATATACTACTTAAAAGATCAATGTAGTACAAAACATGTTTCGATACAGTTAGGATTTAATCAAATATATAATGGGTCTAACAGATATCATTTTCATGGTGAATTGAAGAAAACATTAAAGACATTTCATCGAAACTCACTCAACCCAACAATAAAACAATGTTACACAAAAGTAGAAAAAAAGGAAAAGTAGGGTTGAAAAAAAAACTGATTAAAACGGGAATTTTGATGTATAATATTTCTAAATAATACTAAAACAAACCTTTTAAATTCTCTGTATCTTCTTCGTTTTTCATCTTTCTTTTCGGAATATCCTTGTGAGCTAGGAAATTCATTACTAGCATTAAAATCTCTTTCATCTGGTATTCCCTTCTGCTTTTTGGCTTGAGCTTTGGCTTTAAAAAATTCATATAACCCAAGCTGCTCCCACCCTTCACTGGATATAACATATGAGCTGCAAAGGAAAATAGTAAATTACACAAATTAACAAAAAAGAACCATGATAAAAATCTTAGTACAGCATTCATGAAAATACACATAGGGGAGACGGGTACAGTGGGTCAATTTTTAGATTTTTAAATATAATTCTAAAAATATTTTTAAAACAGAATATCAAACTAATGTATTAAGTTTTCTGATCTATTGGCTATCCTGATTAATTTTAGTTCAATTCTAAGAAAAGTTTTTGCACAATAAAAAACCATTTCTTTTAACTACTTTTTGTTGATCCACTGTACCTCATATAAAGGGCACACTGGGTCAACATGGGCCCGCTAACAAGAAGCACAATAAAAAATTATCTTTCACTCGATAGTGAGTAATTTTAACTTTTCACTGTCTGGCAATATTTAGTATTAAGTTAGATATTAAAGCAGCTCAAAGTTTATAAACTAATTTTATGGTTCTAAAACATACACTTGCTAAATTTCTTAATAAAATTGAAGAAAAAAGGTTTCAGTTAGATAATATGACTTTGAGTCCTATTAAGTTTACAATATTTTAGTTTTATAGTTATTTTTTAGACATTAAATCAAAAATTGTTATTTCACAATAACTATTGAACATTATAACTGTTTTTCTCAGCTCCTTGCAACACATTTTGTTTTGGCAGCTTTCTCACAATATTTTTACTGTCTGCTGTATAAATATCTGCCTCATCAAAGATAAGTGCATAACATGGCTGACTTCCTTTCATGTAGTGCACTTCAAATTCATTTTCATTTTTGCTTACATCTTCAGTAATATAATGTTTAAAACTGCATTTTTTCCTAGCCATATGTCTTAAATAATACGAAATCTACAACATCAGAATTAAAATCTTCTACATCTTCAAATTCTCAAAGTCAGATTCACTAGATTCATTTCATTCTTCTTCAGTAGAGCTATTCTTGTAATTGATTGCAAATTTTTTTTTCTTTTTTTTTCTGTTCTGCTTCATATTACTAGGTCTTTCACTCTTCCTTTTTTCTATCATCTCATTTTGGACTGTGATTTTCACAGGTGAACCTGTAAGAATTTCTGATTTTTTTAGGTTGCCTCTCAGTTTTTTTCACTTTTGCATCAGAGTTAGGAAAAGGCTTTTACTATCTCTGGTGTCATTTTTTGTTTTACATAATTTTCTTGAGAAAGTGAAGATTCTGTGGCTGCTGTGGAAGACTTATTTAGATAAACTTAGATCATTCAAACATTAAAAAGTAAGTAACTTACAGCAAGACAATAAATTTATAAATGGGGACACAATGGGACACTGGTCCACTGTACCCCATTTCAGGTGACCCAGTATGCCGCCTCATATGAGCCAATGTATTAGTTTTCACCTCAAAATTCCAAATCGTTAAAATATTCATTGAAATACAACATAATAGAAAAGAAGGTAATTTAGACTACATAAAAATATCACGTAACTCATATTTGCTTGACGAATTTTAAGTGTAATAACATAAAGTCTTAATTTCTTCAAATTTCATGCAGATCAGGAAAAAAAATGACTCTTTCTTCCCCCCCACAATCAAAGAGAGATGTTTAATTTTTTCCACAGAGTTAAGTTGTTTGATACCTACTTTAAATAATTTTCTTATTTGAAAACAATTCACTGAATCACAAATACCTTCAATGACCCCACTGTACCCTGCACTCCCCTACATACAGTATAGAACCTGTTATCCGGAATGGTTGGGACCGGGTGTATTCTGGATAACTGAATTTTCTGGATAACTGGTTGGGGATTAACATGACATCTACTGATTTGATTGGTAGCATAAATGTTTAATTCTAATCAAAAATAGAGTAACCTTAATTGTTAATATACTAGAAAAATAATATAAAAAAACTCAATGATCAAGATAAATAATAACCATTTAGAGAGGAAGTAGTAAATATGATAACTTCTTGAAAACTTACTCACACACTAGAAAAATAAATAAAATACCTCACAAGATTGCTTACTTTATAAATTCTAGCTGTAGAAGTCAAAATAAAAAAAACAAAAACATTAGAAATTTTAAAATAACTCATTTTTTGCTTTTCTTTTGGAAAAAAATAGGAATTTAATTGATTGAAAAATGATTCTGGATGACTGGTTTCCGGATAAGAGGTTCCATACTGTACTAAAATCTACTAGAGTTCAATTTTAATTGACAGGGTGTCTACTTAATTTCTAAGACAATATCCTGACTTTTTGCAGACTTTTGGGAGCTCTCGGGAAAAAAAAAAAAAAAAAAAAAAAAAAAAATTCAGACCACCTACACATTTTATTTTGAGAAATCCCTCAACAGAAACTCCCACATTTTATAATTAATATTTTGCTATTACTAGTTTGAAACATGCCAAATTGGCAAATATTAATCTACTGATCTTCAATAACGGTTTTCAGCAGTTGAATTTGAAATTGTGAAAACTGAAGTCAGGGCTCTCGAAAGATGGAAAGGTTTGAGACTCAGTCTCATTCCTGGTGCTCTCATTCCAGTCATCAGTAGACCAGTGCCCCTCAGTCTCATTCCAGAGATCAACTGGTGCTCTGGACTCTGCACTTTTACTGCTTGCTGATGGAAAATACTCATAAGAATTTTGTTGATTTAAAATATATTTTTTTTTTTCTGAGATCAAACTGTTCTTGCTGGTGCTTATTGAAAGTCATTCTCCTGAAACGTGACTTGCTTTTTACATTGCTGGTTGAGGATGAGTTTTAAGAATACAATAGAACCTCGATTAACCGAAACTCTCCGTTAACCGAAGTCGGTTTCTTCTTCACTTTTTTTTTTTCACTTTCTACTATCAACCAAAATTTCTCTTAACAAACATACATTTTCAAATTTTTTTTTTTCACATTACTTTTGTATGCAATCCGTCCTTTCCAAACTACGAGTGCAGATAAATATTTTGGAATTTCCTTTTATAGAATTCCTTCTCGCAAGCTCGATTCTCGGTATGAGTGTACTCTTCCCACTTTCAAACATCCCTGTTCTAAACAATAACACGCCCCATTTCGAAATTTGGAAGGTCCTACTGCCGAGTCCCAGAACAATCGAATGTTATTGCACCCTCTGATTGTAAGATTCCTCTGAACTCATGCTTTTAAGAAAACTTTGATATAGATAGATAGAGCTGCCTGGCAAAAGATGGCTAATTTACACCAGATGAAGCTTCCATTTAAACCATTGTAAGTTTTTGTTTCAGAAATAAATTTATTTTCATTTATAATTTTAATTTATTAGGAGTTGTAACTCTCTTATGACTATAGAATTAAAATAGTCTTAATAACAGTTCAATGACGCAACTACATATTAAACTAGATGATTATTGATGAATTCTCGATTATCCGAAGTAGGTTCGGTCCCAATTACTTCGGATAATCGAGGTTCTACAGTATTTCAAAGAAAACTTTACTGAAATCACTGCTACTGCTCGACAGTTCACTTTTCTCGTCCACTTTCTTGTTGGTTCAAGAATATGTGGCAAACTGTGATGGGAATTGCTTTTTGTTCGTTTCGTACGTGATGTGAATTTTTTTTTTTCTCATTATGGATCCCAAAAGGAAATGAACTATGAGAAGAGGCTCGATTGTCCTTACTGTATCTGGAAGCTTGAGATTCACAGCAACTGAGAAATATTAATTCTTGCAGATTGCAGAAGCAAAATTTGGACAACTACCATCAACAGAGTGTGATATGTATGAATGACAAATTCCTTAAATCTTACGGACTTTGTGAAACACTGAAATCGGTATTGAACTTATGAACACCTTTTAAAATTAAAATAATCGCTACAGCTGGGATTAAACAAATGTCACTTCTTTTTGCCATCAACGTCAGTATGAATTTTTTAATAATTTTTGTTCATATAAAATAACTATATATATATATATATATACACATATATATGCATATTGATGTCATTTTTACAATTAGTGTAGTATTAACGTTTAACTGACAACTATCTCATTTTGGAAAATTTATATTTTAATAAGAAAAAATAATGAGGTATGAAATACAGTTTTAACCTTGAAGAAAATTCGTTCTACATCCAAAAATGTTTGAACTCTTTAACATGCTAAAAATGCAACCTAAAAATATAAAGAGAGAACAAAATCTACATGTTTATCACAATATGTAAAGCAAATGGGATGAAAAACTAAATACTTGTTTCTGGTCCTTTCATGTGTAGGTGGACAGTAAAATTGCTCTACTGCAGCAAGAAGCCTTTCAGTTGGAAGAGCAGGAGGAGGTAAATGTACATCATCTGGATCAAGTGGCTTATCATAATCTGTGTCTTCCAGCTAAAATTATTGCATTTACATTTTTTACAGTCCAATAAAACAAAAGTGTATATGGTTTATTTTGAAGGGGATTAAGCATATATATCAAAACTAAAATTAAGATTTAGGTTAGCTCAGGAGGGGGGGTGGTGGATTTTTAAGTGTTACTTTTGATGGGAGTTTATTTCTTTAAAAAAAAAAAAAAAAAAAAAAAAACATTATTTTTATGGTTACAAAAACTCAATAACAGAAATTATCTTACTATGACCAATATTGCTTCGTAGCATAATCTTTGAAAATTCACGTAGGATCCAAGATTAATGTGGTGGACAACACTAGGAAAAGAAGAATTTTTGCAATTATGGGAACAATAGTCTAATGCTACCTTATCTACTGAACGAGTAATCTGTTCTCTCCTGTATGCAAAGAGAGTGCAAGTGCCAATTACAGGAAGAGATTAATCTTATAAATAAAAATGAAATTCTGTTTGTTTGTTTGTGGATTTGATTTGTATACAAATCCACAAAAATGGACCTATCAGCCTGAAATTTTGCACAGATACGTAAAATAATATAGAATAAATCACAGTCCACTTTAAAACTTTGAAAGTCCACCCGTTCCCGGAATTTAAGAGATTTTTTATGTTCTCCACGCAAAAAGCTTTCTGTAATTGTAACACCTGTAGTGAAAAAAGTGTGAAATAAGCATCGTGGTTGCCATGTCTGGCGATTTTGCCGAATAAAATGTTTTAAATTCTCAAAGTAAAAATAAAAGAACAATAATGATTTTTTTTGTTAGTTTATATTTGTAAGATTATTATTTTTTTTATTATAATATCGTGTGCATGGGAAATCAGAGCAGGAATGAAATGTTTTATACGCAAAACAATAAGAATTGAAGATTTCCGTGGCTGATACGTAAAATTTTTTTAGTTTGGTGAAAAAATAAAATGGCTCAAATGCCAATTTTGAGAATGTGACTTCTAGCGGTTTGCACAGTTTTCGGCTTGGCGCAATTTATTGAGAGCTTAAGGAAATAGATTTTTGAAAACAAGTGCAAAGGTTTTATTAGAATACAGCGTTAAATTTTAGTGATCCGTGAAGAAATAATGCAGTTATTAAGGGATTTCAAGCGATCTATCTTCAGAATTCTCGCCAATTGAGTACATTGATTTAAGTTGGGGGAATTCTGCCAAATTTCAGAAAATTGAAATCTTCTCATTCAGTACATCGGAGTAACGATGAATAAAACACGTTATAGTTGATATTTTTAAAAAATTCGTCTATATTAAGGGATTCTCCATTTCAAATAAATGTGTGCTTTACTTTTTGGCGGTCAAACCATTTCCCATATTGATTGCTGCTAAGTCAATGCTTCGAATGATTCCCTGAAAAGACTCTTGCAAAATGGCGTATGTTGGCACTTTGGCGAGGCTTAGATTTGAAACTGGATTTTATTTGAGACAGGTATATATAATGACTCTGGATATAGATAAAAATGAATGTTGGTATGTGTGTATGAGGTTGAAAAACTCCAGCACCGTTTGACCGATCAAAAACGAAATTTGGTTCACCTAAGTCTTTTATCATGGAGAAGGTTTTTATGCTATCCGTTTTCCTCTAACTTGCCACATGGTGCCGCAGCACAACATCGAATTCTATTCCATTTAGCCGTTTGCTATGCGAATATCGTCTAACCAATTTCGATGAAATTTGGTACACGCGAATATTAGAACACGGAGAATATTTTTCACTATCCATTTTGCTGTAACTTGCCGCTAAATGGCGCTGCAACGCATCAACTTCTATACCGTTCGACCGAACGGCATAAAATTTTTTATACTTACACACTTGAGCACGAAGAATATATTCTAACTGCATTCTTTTTGATGTTACTCACCACTAGAAGGCACTGCAATGCATTATTAGTTTAACTCGCCACTAGATGAGGCTGCAGCAGGCCAAATTCTTGACCATTCAAACAGTCGCTATGAAAATCAGTATACATAGCTATTTGAACAATGAGAATATTTTGGCGTTATCGATTTTGCTATAACTCGCTTCTTGACGGCGCTGTAGCAAATCATTACTTTAATTAACCACTAAATGGCCCTGCTGTGTATCACTTCTTGACTGTGCAAATGATCGCTATGAAAATATGTATACATAGATATTTGAACATGGGGAAGAGTTTGGCGCTATCCATTTTCCTATAACTTGCCACTAGATGTCGCGTCAACACATGAACTTCAGGACTGTCCAGCCGATCGTCATGAAAATTCAAATACATCGATATCTGAATGCGAAGAATATTTTCGCCGTATCCGTTTTGCTAAAACTCGCCACTAGATTGTGCTACACCGCATGGCCTTCTGCACCGTACAAACGATTGCCTTGAAATTCGGTATGCATGATTATTGGACACAATATAACTCGATATCCATTTTGCTATATCTATTTATTACAATGAATAGTAATCACCACAAATCGTAATATCAAAAACTCCATTCATTCCCGTGCGAAGAACGGGTACTTCAGCTAGTTTGTACCTAAAAGTAATGTACTGCTGATTCAATATCAAAAAAGTGAGTGTCTTGGTAAAGCTAAAAACAGAATATGTACCACCTGGATATAAGTGTGTAACATATCAATACCTTATGAAAAATTTAGGGACATTACAATATATTCAAAATTCAAAATTTGATTTCAAAGATATTTTAAAAACAAAACATGCTTCGTTGCATTTTTATAGTTAATTTACTCATTTGCCACTGAACCCCTCTCCCTCTCTCAAAAAAAAAAAAAAAAAAAAAAAAAAAGCATGTTTTTAATCATTTTTTAACAAAGATATTTTCAAACTTACAGATGATATTTTAAATTTAACTTTTACTATGTTATAGCTTCAGATCTCTGTTTTTCAGAAATATTATTAATTTGAAGAAATTGAGAAAGTAAGTTTAAAGAACAAATTTGAGTCAGTTTACATACAAAAATGTTAAACAGGTCATACATATCAAATACAGTTTTCATGTGTTTTAAGTAATGCATTTTTAATTCTTAGATATGAAATACTTTTACTGTCATGGGATTAGATCATCCAATTGTGTATCTGACCACAAAGTGGTTTACAGTGAAAACCTCCATTGGAAATATTTCTACAGGGGAAAACCAGCATATTTCTATAATAAATAATGCTTTCTCAAAATAAGCTTTTGAATACAATTCTTTTGTTTGCTATTTGTACATGACATTGGATGGCTAATGTTCAAATGAAATTTAAAATTATCAAATTTTTCTATTAGAATCACCAAAGATGTTCATTCATTAGATGTTCATCATGTGTACTCCAAAGATGTTCATTTTAGGAGGTAATTTATTTATAAAAAAAAAATAACAATAATAATAATAATAAAAGAAAAACCTTACCCTTACAAGTGGTACCATTAAACCAGCAGGCAGATCATAATATGGAGGACTCATAGGTGGTGGAAGAGCAGGTTCCATGTATTCTGGTGGAATATCATGATGTCCACCTGCCAAAGTCATTCAATAAAAAAATACATATTTTTAGAATTACAGACAAAATTTTGAAAAAATATTTCTAAAATAATGATTTTATTTTGTTATCAAGATTAGTGGTGTCTAAACTTTTAAAGCCATGGAACAGTCAATAAATTTATTTTATTTTATAGAAATCCGCACAAGATGATGACATTACAATTGACTGATACAACTGAATTGTGACTTTTCAAAAAACCATATTTTTATGCTGAACCCATTTTAGGAATTGCTTGACCATCATTATTTAAATGAAAAACCTGACCTATGAAGGAATAAAATTTGTACACTTTGTAAGTACATTAGTAAAATTTATAAACTTTGCAATGAAGATTACAAAGATTAATGTTTAATTCTTTAAATGTAAGTTCTAGGGATGCACCGAATATTCGGTATACTGCCTATTCGGCAGACAAACCGAATATTCGGTTCAGCGGAATACTTAAATATTCGGCAATCGAATAGTAAACAAATTTAAATATTCACCCATCGGTAAACAAATACATATTTTTTATATCATGAATAAAAGATATGGCATAGTACTAAACTGATTCAAGTTGTTACTTACTAATATCACACGTGAATAAGCGTTAGAAACCCTTAGAAAGTCCTCCTACCAAGGCACCCCATCCTTGGCAGATAGCCCTAACATAGCGTTACACAATCACACAAAAAACTAATATCACAATGAAATTCGTTTTAATGTAAGAGAAAACACTCGGATGTCAAATTTACATTTTGTTGCTTTTCAATTTTTTTTAAATCTCATCACACATTACATTAACCTTGCTATTACTAAATGATTTAAATTTTAAATAGTAACCAGGAAAAAAAATCTCATAGCATTAAGTGTTCATAAATATGTAGAGTCAATTAACTACTAATTTTTAAAATAAAATATGCAGGTAAAAAAATGACCAGCATTTCACTCATATTTAAAGAAGTTATTAATAATATATAAAGGAAACACACTTGGATATTAAATTTTGCAGCATTTTAATTTTTGATTTATTGTTTATTTGATATTGTTTAAGAAAAAACTAACTAAATTAATCATTGCATGATCATTTTAAATTAATCACTGCATAATCTAACGTAAGTTTAATAAAGGTTTGATAAGTTTAATAAATTTTAACCAAGTATTTGGTATTCGGCCGAATATTCGGTTAGAATTTTAACCGAATATTCGGTATTCGTTATTTGGCAAAATATGGTATTCGGTGCATCCCTAGTAAGTTCATATGTTTTGAAAATGTCTAAAAATACAGCTTTGAAAAATTGGAATAGTTATATAATAATAATAAATAAATATACAAACCCAATGGCCCATCTCTATAAGGCATTCTACGTCCATATGAGCCCATGTGAGGGGGTGTCAAGCCATACTCAGGTGGTTCTGCTCCAAAGCCTGGTGGAGGACCATGACCATAATGAGGGGAGTAATCATCCATGTAACGGTGAGGTCCCATTGGTCGTCCATTTGGGTGACGGACAGGCAAGTCTGGAGGTCCATATCTAGGCTCACACATTTCAGGGGGAGGGTATTCATGAAGGTGACTTAACGCTCCTCCCCCTTCAGCCATTCCTCCTTCTGCCATAATTCCACCAGAAGATGAAGGCTCTGGTTCTAAAAATATTTATAAAAAATAAAAATAAGCAAAATTTAATATTTTTTAAACATACCAAGACAAATTCCCTTTTTTTCTGAAGATTATGTTTCATAGTAAAACAAATTTAAAATAAAAGCATTTTTTAAAATCATACTTATTTGATGATTTTGAAACTTTTAATCTTTTTTTAAAAAATTAAAATCCATAATTTTGCAGCTTTAGTTGCTCGCATCATAAAATGTCCAATTAGTATATTTTGTTTAAGGAATACATCCAGGGAGCAAGGGGGGGGGGATTTAATTGAATCTTGAAACACATTGGAAAATGCACTTAAACTCAATTTTTAAACTTAATTTATTTAAAATCAAAACTAAACAACAGATTACCTATAATTTTCCTTACTTTACCATAGTCATGCATGTGCTGTTTCAAGTAATGATAAATTTTTATTCTTTCAAATTATTTCTTAAAATTATTACTGCATGTTTAAGTATTTATACTTATGAACACAACAGAGTAATGGAACAAAATTTAACAGTAAATATGCTCAACATATTGCAACTTTAAAACATTTTTCATATACCTAACCTATAGACAGGACCTTGCCTATTAAGCAGTTTCATGACCTACGGCTTTTTAATTTGGATATAGGCTATCTACTATAATTCAGACTCTCGTCAGAAAGTGTTATGATTTGAAAATAATGTTTGTGAAAACAATGTTTGTTCTAGCGATCTATGGGTAGTAAAAACAAATTATAGAGTAATATTTTGTGTAATGTTTAAGTTGTACTACTTATCTTTTGGGTTATTTATTATTTCTTTCACGGCACAAACTTTCCGATTTCGCGGTTTGTTTTGATTGGTTTTGCGCGCTAACGTCAAAACAGGTTGCCAGATCGGATGAACAAAACTTTTCTTTTTATGTGTGGTATTGGTATGATTGTAACTTTTGATAAATAATTAATGTTAAAAATGTTTATATGTGTTTTTTTAAAATCGAGCCGACTTTTCCTTTTCTTTATGCCGACATTTTTTTTTCTTAAATAAATTTTTGATACAAACATCATATTTTGGCTTTGTAAAGTGTTTGCTAAATTTTAAGTTTTGGTTTAAAAGTGTTTTTTTTTATGCTAAAATTGTCTCTCTGTCTTTAACTTTTTATTCTGCCTTTTCTGTTTTTTTTTCTTATTACCCTTTTTCCCTGCATCAATTTTACATAATTCGATAGATTGGATGAAGATTCGATACAGACATCGAAATCGGCGGAGGAACACAACCACGTGTAAGAAAAAATGTAAATGCCTCAAAATATATCAATTAACCAACGAAATAATTAAATTTCCTTTTATTGTGACGTAAATTCACCAATTAAATAAGTTTCACTTTAATTTTTATGCACTAAGATATGAAAAAATTAAAGTTCATGAATAAACTTGATTGTTGCATGACTACAGAAGTGAGAAGGCTGAGAAGTGAAAAGCGAGTGTGAGGGAGCAAGCTCTCTCTCTTCCTCTGCCTGAGATCCGGACGTGAATTTTGAGAGGATGCCGAAAGCATGATGTGGTGGAGACGAGGCATGGAGCTGGCGACCTGTCACGGCTGTATACCATGGGGGCCCCCAATATTCTTCTTAAAGGCGATAAGTCTTACTTTCTTTTCTTTCTTTTTTCTTTCTCTATTTAATTTTTTTTAGCAGTCGGCTTCTGCGAAAGTGCACTTATAATAATGGTTAAAATGGTTAGAGTATGCGACCGCTGAATATTAGCGTTCTTTGAAAAGCAATTATGACCAATAAGAGGACTTTTGAAACCATGGATTTAGCATATAAATATTAGGCATCTGATTGGGTTGAAAATTTCAAATCCAGTTTTGAATGACAGTCATACTGGCTCATGTCTTAACCAAAATGAAAAAATTAAAGACAGTCCATTAAAAATCACAATTTATGGCTCAGCTAGTAACAATAAAAAACTGAAGGACTGCTTGCTTTAAATCAGATTGTACCATTTATGAATCAGGATTTAAGATCTATCTTGAACTAGCCTTTGTACATAGAATAAGGATAGAATTAAGTGGTATAAAGTACTTTTTAAACCAATACAGTAGCCCCTTATTATAACGCGCTTGTCGGGAGACAAGAAAAATGTGGGACATAACCTTTGGAGGGGGCGGGGAAGTGTGATGTGCAATATAATGAAATTTTACTTTTATTATCCCATACACTTGAACTATAATAAAATCAATGGTGCTGCAATAAAAGATAATTACACTTAAACATTAAACACTGAAGTTTATTTACCTTTTTTAATTTGTATACAAATACATTTCATTTCTTGCTGAAGGAAACTATCCAAAAGTCGATCTGATTTAATTTTTCTGTCACAACTTATTTTTCAGCAAAGATCTTTGAGAGAAAATTAATTAATTCTACATCTTTTATGAGACTGAAGTTGTATTTTTACAATGTACTGTGTATGCTTCTTATGTACAGTAATCAAACAAAGGAGTACAGAAAAAAAATTGGGAGACACAGAAAAAGCATGATATATACGAATACGCGTCATAACAGGGAGATACTGTATTGTGGTATTAATATATACTTTTTTCCCTTCCAGAGCAGGCACTTGCGCATTTCAAGCATTTGCCACTACTAAGGCCCAAAGTATTGGCCATTTTACTACGGAAACACCAAGTAAGCAGCCAACATTAACATTTATGGAGGGACAGATGCACTCAAGGTACGATAGAAAAGTTCATTAGCTACACACCACCTGGGTGGCAGGTATTAATATTTGAGAAACAATGTATTAAATATTTCAATGATGAGATAAGCAATAGTGATACTAAATAGAACATAAGATATTTTTAAACCTGGTGGAAGAGATTCATTTTTTATTTCAGATTGGCTGTCATCATTTTGAGAAACATCAGGTTCCATAACATTCTCAGGTTCTATGTGCTCAGATTCTGCTGGCTCCATCTGGTGAGCTGGTTGCACAGATGAAAACTCAGGTGTTACTTTTTGTGTTTCTTCGGGGATCTGTTAATATATGATTGGCATAAACTTAATGGTCAACAACAAAAATTACATAATTTGCACAAATATCTAGACTATTTTAAGTTATGAAATCGAATAAATGATTATTTTTTCTTTTTTACTTATATCTATTTATTTGTTTCTTAAAAACAGGTTTCCATTAATTTCTCTGAAATGCATTTAACAATTTTCCAAAGGCTAGAAAAGACCACTAGAAAAACTATGGTTGACATTTTGATGATTTTGGATATACTATTGAGTGGTGTGTCTTTCAGTTCTGAAATTTCTAGTGTTAATAAAAATTTCATTTCTTCCAGATGATGTATTTATAAATATTATACAGTTTTATTTTGCAAATATCAATAGCTCCTAACATACTAAATTTCATGGTTTGATTGATTTTATGAATGAAATGGAAGTATGGTTTATTTTAAAACAGAAAAAATATATATATATATAAATCAGTAGACTTTCACAGCGATGATCTTACAGATATGTAGTGGGACTATTGAGGAAGGAATCAGTTTTTATCAATAGCATGTTATCTAGTTTCCAATGTGTCAAGAAGGGAGATAAGACAATTGAAAATTCATTGATCTCTCTGATTGATTTGTTTCTCTCTTTGCTTTCATAAAGAAATCTACATAAAATTTACTTTGTGTTCATATGGAAAAATCGAAAACTTTCCACGGACCACGAGAAAAAGGAATTTTTAGGGACCCGATTTTAAATGAAATTTAGACTTTTGAGGTTTTTCAAGTAGAGTGGGAACCTTGTAAAATGTTACAAAATATAATTTATAAAATAATAAAACAAATTAATTTAAAATTTTTCTTAAATTAGAAACACAAAAGAGAGCCAGGAATTTTGCAAATTTTGTGCCATACAGGATAAATCATTACATTTTTATTTTAAAAAAGCAGAACAATACTACGATGAAACAAAGACTTTCTATAAATTAGAGCACTTAATTCCCCAGACTGTGTTTTGTGTGACTCTAATCAACCAATGACTTTCGAACATTTAAATAATTGTGTTGTACTTTCTTAGTCTGAGGGCATTGTTAAAAAGTATTGGAGAGCCAGTGAACTAATGGCTCAGTTGCTAATGCTTGGCATTTGTAAAATAACTACAATGAAATAAAAACACAGTCAGAAGCATTTCACTTAAATTTTTACATTAAGTACAAAAGCATAGGAGAAAAAAGATAAAATTACATAAAAACTAGCAAAACGGTGTTTTGTTTCAAAACATTTTATTTTTATTATTTTATTATTTTTTTTAACCTTTCAGTTTTTTTCCCCAAACTGTGTATTATCAATAATTCTTTTTTTGTTACATAACTTTGCTGTGCTAAAATTTTAAGGAATTGTTCTCCTAACTTTAAACTTTCATCAAATGTCTTTTTTGCGGGGATAATCCTAATTTTCATCATCAGCAGCAGAACCACATTTATCTGGATTTAAAACACTTTTCCACAATTTCATCATTAGTAGATGTGCGAGAATTTCAATATTTACACAAGAGAAGATGTGTGGATTTCAGAGGCTTGCGGATTTTAGGTCGGTGAATCTTTGGTGCTCTACTGTATCTTTCCAAATCAGTATATGTTTTCTTTTACAAATCAGTTGCTTGAAGCATGTACGAAAATGAAATATGAAGAAAATATTATGTTGATTCATGTTCTTTCATTACCATACTATAAATATCAATTCTTAAAGTGAATAATATGTACCATAATTTCCCAAAGAAATGTTGTGATGTTTACATAACACACTTATTTAAAACTTTTGTTTGCTTTTGCATAAAATTTAACTATATATATTCCACCTATATCATGAAGAAATATTAGCTTATCACATTGGTGTTCTATGGAAAAGACCAGTTAGCTTTATTCTGTGAACTTTGTTGTATTTATCTGCTGTCTATATATATATATATTTTTCCTTCCTACAGGGTGGCCACTCTTTCTCAGAGAAAAAATTCAAGGACATTTAAGGACTTTCAAGGATATCCTGAAACGCACAATGAGCATACATATTTGAGATTTTTTTTGTCGTTATTTCTATTTTCTTATAACCTAATTTAATCTCATGGTTTCATGAACACACATATATTGAAAATTCCTCAAAAACAGTTAATACTATATTAGGCAAGTTGGAGTGTTTAGGTTGATTAATTTTATTTTTTACCAACTATGCGAAAAATTCCAGAGCTGGGGATCGAACTCAGGACTGCCACTTAACATGCGGGTGCTCTACCACTGAGCTACTCTGGGACGATTTCCAGATGAAATTTCTCGCATTAGAACTGTTGGAATTTATCATCTTCTTCTGCAAACCACAGAAGGAACAGATGAAACAATTAATTCGTGACAACTCCATTACGCTGTGGAAGTTATACATATTTTTAGAAAGTCTTTCTAAAAATATGTACATTTAATACTATTTCATAATTGTTGAGAGACAAAGGAGGTAAATTGGAGCAAGTACTGTTTTAAGCAAACATTTTGATTTTGGCAAACACCATATTTTGATACCAGATATTACTTAACACATTTTTGTATCTATTATTTGATTTAATATAAATTTTAAATGAGGAGGAAAGTATAAGTGAAAGGGAATTTGCATGTTTATGTAAAAATGATATTTCTTCTTCAATTCCAAAATAGCAGCTTTCATAAGTAGGAACAAAACTCATGCATTTTAGATGGACATGACTTAAATTCTGTTGGACATGACTTTAATTCTCTTTTCTTGACGAAAAAGGAATTCCTGTAAAATTTAAATTGAAGGAGGGGAGGGAAAGGAAACACATGCCTTTAAATACTCGCATGGAAATATGTATTCCATTAATTTTAATGTAATAAAATATAATCAAGAAATTCAAAACAAGAAAACTATTTACAAACAAATTTCAGGATAATAAAAATTTCAACTGCAATTATTCAACAATTGTGATTTTTCTTTTCCTCCAGGGTACGTGGTTTCATTATCATAGGGACTGGGAATAACCGATAACACAACAAAAATTCAGCAATTGGATGGTAAAATTTAAGGATATTCCAGATTTCCTTTCAAAATTCAAGGACATTCCAGACATCCATTCAAAATTTAAGCACATTCCAGGCCTTGAACTTTTTTTTTGTAAATTCAAGGACATTCCAGGTTTTCAAGGACGCGTGGCCACCCTGTTCCTAGATGAGATCTTGGAAGTGTGACATTTTTCCTTTCACGTCAGATGGAACAGATTCTGTCCTTAGATAAATTTTTCCAAATCCCTCCCCCTTTTATTGTAAATAAATCCACTGTTGTTCTTTCCAAACACTGACATGACTCCACCTTTGTTGCAATCACAGATGCAATAGCATTTTTCAACATACTTTCTTTCCCTTCCCTTTTTTTTAACAACATAGTATGAGTGAGACATATTATGGACTTCTTTAGTGGGTAAATATAAGTACATTTTCATCCTTTCTTGCATATAACTTATTTTTCTATTATGATTTGATTTCATTCATTACTGTTAAATGATATGTCTGCCATGTATTATGATACAGGGCAAGATTTTGCAACTATGACATTCGCAGGGATGTCACATGTTTTAACTCAGTGGAGTATTTAAGCTGGTGCAGCATTTCTGTGCAGTTTCAATTTTTTAATTTTTTTTTTTTTTTTTCCCACATTTTCTTCGACTGTGGCATTTATCTGCATGTGGTGTTTCTTCCGGAAATCATGGCATATTTTTGAAAAAGAATTCATGATATCATTCTCTGATTTAAGTACTATACCTTACAGTTTAAAAATTGATTAATCAATATTTTTTAAATTAAATACTTAGGAAGTAATAATCAAATTATGGAAATCCTACAAAGCATATATTTTCCATCATTGTATGAAATGAGATAAGTAGCAAGTTTCAATGCATAAGCATCAGCTAAATCCATCATAAAGAAGAAATAGTAATTACTTGATTAAATTTGTTAATGATGTAAGTTTTTAACCAAAACATTGAACTCCTCTTTTTATACAATAATAAACTTAAAGGTTAAAACTTAACTATAAATTCCAAGGATCAAATTATATCCCAAAATGTTTTCACTCTATGCAGTATGTTATTATTCTTGGAAGTACAAACAAATAATATGAAGATCTTTATTCTATCTGAATAGTTTTTCTTATCTCTTGTGATGTATTTCATAGGTTTATCTTACTTACTTGGAGACAAAAAGAAGAGATTAAACGAGTTCTTACATTGCTAATAATTTAAGTGAGCTAGATTTCTTTTTCTAACTTAGAAGAAAGTTAAAAAAAAAAAAAAATACTGTAAATTGAAATGGTAAAAATAAAAAATTACAGAGCAAATTATAACATTTTCATCAAGAAAGAAAAAGTTAGGAAAAGTTTAATAAATAAATAGATAAATAAATGATTTTAGATTCTATTACACCTTTAAACAGTTTCTCTCATACTTTATTAATTTTAAGACTTAGGAAGTTAATACAATAGGGTGCTTCTTTTTTAAGACATTTAAGGGCTGGGTGAACATTTATATGAAGAACAGCTGCCTAAACATCAACACTTTTAATAATGAAATTCAGAAAAAAAAAAAAAAAAAATTAACTTTCAAATTGTTTACACGGTAAAACTGACAATATTTCCAGTTAGCATAAATTTAATAATTTAAATATTACTCACACTACTCTTTATCCTTTCATACATGCAACTAGACAGACTTAAAAAAAATACACCCAATAATACAACAATAAAAGCTTTCTAAGTATTCTTTTGTAAATGTAATGATTTTGGAAATACACCCCTAAAATTAGTCAAAAAACCACAAATAAAACTCGGCTGTTCGAGCCTCGTCAGGGGGAGATCCCCCTGAACCCCCCCATTTTTTAGTTTCTTTATTGCCATATTAAAACGAGATTCATTGACTATGTCATTTTATCGCTCATATTTCACGCATTTCGCCTGGTAACCCTATGTTGAAATTTTTATAAGTGTAACCTATTTATAGAAAAATACATGGGATGCCTATTCTACAGCTTACGAAATAGTGTAACAATAGATGAAAGCTGTTGTGAACCAATAGTATTTAAATACATGTAAAAAAAAGATGTGAAGCATATTCTACAGCTTACGAAATAGTGTAACAATAGATTAAAGCTGTTGTGAACTAATAGTAGGGAGTTTTTGCATAGCGTATTTTCCTCCGTTAACGGTACCGCTAAACTGGTTTTTGACCATACTGCGCATGCTCACGTATACCGGGCGGCAGCATAACGTTAACGTGACCCGCTATTTCTCCAAGGTTAGCGTATCCCCTAACCGTAAACGCTATCAAAAACAAGATGGCGGCCAAATAAGTGTGATTTAACATTCTTAATAAAATATGAATAAATATAGCCGAAAAAGGAACGAAATTTACAATAAAAGTTTACTTATTAGTGCTATAGGAGATTTTAGCTCGAAATCTTGAAGATTCGTCGATCTTTAAATTCTTGCATCGTTCATTTGGTATCGCCATCTAGTGTCGGGAAAATAAATTGCTTTTCCAAAGGATTTTTTTTTCTCCGTTTTGCATTGGTAGAAAATTTTGTTTAAAATTTTAAACAAAATGAATTTATAGAATAATGAAATCCTCAGAAAATAGTTATAATCAAATTGAAGCAAAATTTTTAATTTAAAGCAAAAAATCTATTTAGACGCATGTTTTTTCTTTCGATTATTTGAATAACTTTAGGAAAATACTGTTAAATTTTTAACGAAATTAGTTTAAAAAAATAAAAATCCAGGTTTTTATAATTATTTTATTAAAATTACGAGTTTGTCAACAAACCCTGATTAATTTTTTTTTTTTTTTTTTTTTTTTTTTTTTTTGTAGACGAATTAAAAATTCAGGTTTGTGAAGGTGTGTTTGCAGTGGGTTTAATTTATTTATAAATATTTTGTAAGTTCTAGTTCTAATTAATGCTCAAACAAATGCTCCATGTTAGTGGTTGGTACTGCATTTGAAAAAAAAAAAATAGTTTATGGGGATTTTAATTATTTTAAAAACTAATTTCGTGAAAAATTCAACCGTATTTACCTAAACTGTCCAAATTACCAAAATATTAAAACAATATGTGCAAAAATAAACAAATAAGAAATTTGTATTTTAATTTTTCATTTGCTTAATAAAAAAATTCTTTAATTTGTTTGAAAATATTTTCTGAGGATTTCATTAATTCTATAAATTCATTTTGCTTAACATTTTATACGATAATTTCTAAAATTAATGCAATGCTTTCCAAGGGGAAAAAAATCGCATAATTTTTTTTTTTTCTTGCCACTAGATGGCAATACTGAAAGAAAAGAAGAATATAAAGCAAAAACGTTATGCAAAAAATCTCTTTTTGTTAGTAGTTCAGATACCGTAAACTTTATACGGGCGCATGCGCTGTACTGTCCTATGACATTTAACGTTAGCATTACGGTGAGTGAAACCGCTATGCAAAAACTCTCTATTATTTAAATACATGTAAAATTATGTCGCTTTATTATGTTGCATTTTTGGGACACATTTTTCAATAAAGGGTGTTGAGAGATAAAATGACATAGTCATTAAAAAATGATAGCATACTTGGACATTTGGCAATCTGACATCATGAGTTGGAGGTGCTGGTGGAATAGTTTGAGGTTCAAATGGAGGTTGTGCTGGGATGTACGGGGTGGCAGCCATTGAAGGTTGTGCAGGCATCATCACGCTTTGAGGAGACTGGAATGCATATGGAACAGGCATCTTCAAAATGAGAAAAACAATTTAAAGCATATAAATAAAAATGAAAATACATCTTGCCCCAGTGGAATCATGAATATAGTGTAAAACTTAGGATTAACTCATCTTCCAAAATAAATACAAGCCTTTAAGAGCACATAAATAAAGATAAACAAAAATAAATAAAAATATAAAGCATAAACTTGAGTTTGCGTGTGAGTGTGAGTGTTTGTATAAAATAGCAAAAGATAAAATATACATGACTGTCAATCTTAAGCAATGAAACAATAAAATAAATTTGAAAACAGTTTTAAAATTGTAAATGAATATATATACGCATACACAGAGAGAGAAAAAAAGTTGCAAGAAAAACTGTCAGACAGTAAAATATAAAGCAGTGTTAGTAAAAAAATAATGGGAAAAAAATAAAGAATCATAGGTAAAATGATTTTATAGATTATTACATACATGTTTTTGGAAATTCAAATCAACATTGATTCGAAATGGGTTAATTAGGACAGTGTTAATGCATTTAGAGAATACAGGGAGAGTTACTAAAATTTTGGTTGATCTGGCATTTGTGCAAATCTTTTATATATCTTTAAAAAAGGTGTATTTAAAGATTTAAAATCAAAAAATTTCAAGAGTGGTGTTCAAAATCAGAAAGAAACAAAAATATATATTACACAGAATTAAGTACGCCATTTAAACAATTTCCGTAAAAGAAACTTCTGTACAGCTGCTTTAACTAAATAAGAATCAATTACTGATTACAAGTATAGTACTTCCATCGCCAAAGTGCGAACATGCACCATCTTGCGAGATTTTTTTTCAGGGAATTAATCGAAGCATTGATTTTAACACCAACCAAAATGGGAAGTACTTACATATCATATATATGGTTCGATCGCCAAAAACAGTAATTTAGGCATCTATTTGAAAAGTAGAAGCATTTTAAATTATTAACTGCAATGTGTTTTATTCATCGTTAACTCCAATGTACAAAACATGGGAATTTCACAACTTCCTGAAATTTGGCAGAATTCACACAACTTAAATCAACTTCAGAACAGAGAAACTTGATTCTACAGAAGTGATTATAGATGACATTGCAGAACAGATTTTTGTAAGCAGGAGGAAAAATGAGTAAAACTATTTACTTTAAGGCTAAAATCTTTTCTCTTATCATATATATTGAAACTAAGGTTATTTCTAGGAGTGATGGAGATACTTAGATCTAGAAAACTAACAGAAGTGTTAAGCACATCATTTTTAATTAATTCCAGAGCAGAAGGATATTTTATTGGGAAGATAATGTTATTATTATTAGTAGTGTTTACAAGTACGATATCATCTATATATCGTTTAAGTATGATATGTGTATTAGTGTATTTTTTTTCATATTACAATCATATATAAAAATTACAATCATGGTATACCACAAGGTGGTTCAGCATCTAGTTACCTTGCAGATCTATACTTATATTACTTAGATCTGCAAGGTAACTAGATGCTGAACCACCTTGTGGTATACCATGATTTTGTACATATATTTTATTGTTATGTAGAATATAATTATTATAGATAATAAATTTGGAAAGACAATTGAAATAAGTTACATCAACATGGGATGGAAGCTTAATATTTTTAACACAAGTTTCAAATAATTCATTAATTACATTGTAAAGGTCGTCAAGAGGAATATTGTTAAATAAATCTTTAAAATCATAGGTATATAAAGAGGTAATATTAATAATATTACATATTGTATTGCGTAGATCATAACAATTTCCTATAGAGTAATCATTATGTTTTAGATAATACTCATGCATAACAGATGACATTGACGAATACAAACTTCTATTAAACATCTTTAATAGAAGTTTACTTGCTACATTGCTATATCTATTACATCCTATTGTAACAGTTCGAAACTTTTAAGGAGATTAATGAAATATGTATATATATATATATATGTATGTATGTATGTATGTATATAATATATATATATATATATATATATATATATATATATATATATAATATATAATAGCTTACTTACGTAAAGTGAAATCCCAAGATAATCCAATGATAAAGTGAAAAAAATATAAAAAAATAAAAAAGTAGATAGCACATGGTGCCAATTAACGAGCTTATTCCGGATAAGTGTTTAAATATAGCCTTTTAAGGCAATGAAAGAGTGGAAAAAATTGAATATAAAACGCCAAATTAGAACTGGTGTGCTTTTAAGCCTAATCACATGTAATCAGAAATAGTCCGAAAATGGAATTAATATTGAAATGGTGTGCTCTATCATCAGGCGCCACCGCACACACATTTCAATTTAATCGAAAAAAACAATAATAGCTAGGTTTCTGCAAGTTACCTGACCAAAATTAGGGTCCTTTTGTAACTTGGGGGCGCGACCGTAGCTATTAGAAAAAAACAACGAGGAAGTGGACCGACACGAAGATCAAAGCTCAGTAATGGAGGCAGTATTAGTGCATGTTGCCATCAGAGAAGGCTTAATGCAATCAATAGACAAGTAATGCCATGGAGTGTGAATAAAAAATGATATATTAATAATACTTTGGAAGTATGGAAAGGAAAAGAATAAATAAATTAAAAAAAGTAATAATTAAATGAATAAAAATGGTAATAATTAAATGAATAAATAATAAAATAAATATTACACTAGTATAGCTAGCCTATGTTTTACGTAGTACTAGCTGCAGTAGCTAAGAAGTACTTAGTTGAGGTATATATATATATATGCAGACATTGACCTGAAGTCTGATAAAAGTGGGTTAAAATGCACAACGCTACTATAGAAGTTTTTAATTTAAATAAATTTCTAAAATATTTTTTTTATTATTTAAAGAACAAAAAGTGCTTTTTTAATTGGGTATAATGAATTGTTTTAATAGATTAGAAAAAAAAATTGAAATTTTATCTATGTGGCTGACTACTGACAAACATCAAAAACTATTGAAAATATTCACAATTACTACTGAAAACTCTCCCTGAGGTTTGGTATCTCTGCTTTATTAAGAAAAAAAGAAAACCTTGGCCACACACCTTCTTAAAAAAATTATGCATGTGACAGGATCATTTATAGCACTTTTTTATTTTCGGACTGCATTCCTTTAGAAAGCTTTTACTTTTAACAAAATTAATTCACAGATATGTATAATACTGAAAGAATAATATTTGTTTAATTTCATCGCATAGTATCTGCACAGAATTTTTTTAAATCATGTCACAAATTTTACTCATCCAAAAATAAAACCTCCAGTCAGTTTTACCTGCATCTGATGCATCTGCCCAGTAAGATGAGCAACAAAGTCTTGATGTTGTTTTTGTAATAAAGAATACTGTGCTTGAATAGCAGCAGTTATTGGGGTAATTAATGTAGCATATTCTGCAATCAGTCCAGCCTATAAAAGAAAGTTATTTCAATTATCTAAAGACATTAAAATTATCTAAAAGGGAGAGTTTAAAAAAAAAAAAATGGTGGGGATTATGCATACTATAGTTTAATTGTATGTTTATACAAAATAACATTTTATAAATAATGCTAACAAAATAGCTAGCATAAACTTTGTTCCACCTTTTCTTTTAGCACTACCATGTGCTTGTGATCCTTTTCAAAACAGTTAATAAAAGATATTGGGAAAGTCTTACGCGACTTTTATTTATTGACATTAGTCATAGAAATCACAGGCCCAACAAGAAATTTTTCGAAAATACAGCTATGTATTAATGAACAAAATTTTAGCATGAAGATAAACAATTTGAAAGCACATGCTAATTAAAGCAAAAACTATCCTGATATCCCTTTGGCTATGCCCTTAATAGATAAACATTTTCAGAAACGAAAGATATTTTAAATTAGAAAAATATTTATGTTTGCAGCTCTTTCAAACAGCAAATTAACTTTTTGAAAAAATTACAAAATTCAACATTTTGCAGAATCTCTATAGTGATGTTTTGTAAAGAATAATAAAAATACTTAAAAATCTTTTCTTTTAAAGGTCACCATTAATAAAAAAACTTTATAGTAAAACATACATATAAAAAGTAAATATAAAATACACATTTCAGGTAGAACAAAGGGTACACTGTTCTTCAGCTGTATAAAGTTCCAATTTCCACAGGCAGGAAAGTAAAAACAGTTCTTTCACTGAATCATTTTCTAGATCAAGTTGTGACATTTTGCAGGTTCAAAATCTTTTTTTTTTTTTTGTGTGTGTGTGTATGTGTGTGTGTTGCAAATAATTAAGTTTTATGATTCTTTTCAGATTTTCCTAATCTATGAGAACCTGTTAAAAAAGAACTACACAATGTTCATTCTCAATATGTATCATAATAAACAACACTTTCAGATAAACCCAAAAGCATTTAATAAACTTTACAGAAATATTGTTTTACACTCAATATATTTTAAATTGTAATTTTCATTAAGGATTTACAGTCAACTCTGGTTTCTTGAACCTCTGGGGACCAGCAAATTACATTGACTGCATGCAAAGTTCACTAAAACCGGTGTTTTCTCACATTGAACAGTAAAATTTAATATAAAAATTGAAAAAAGTATTTTATACAAACACTAAATGTTTATTAAATAAATCAAACATAATTGATTGCATTTATGGTTCTGGATCTATTTGTTAAGTAAAATAAACACAATTAATCACATTTATAGAAATAATTATAATATACATTTCATTCAGTTGGCAAAAATGTTGTCGCTTTTAACCTGTGATGTTGAATAGGAATGGAAAATTAAATTGCACAATGTCAAGTTCACTTTCATATTTAACATAATTTTAAGTTTTTTATTTCATAAATCACATGAATTTTAAATTAATTTATCTTTTATACACCTTTTTAAAAAACACTTTCTTAAAACGAAACAGATAAATATTACATTCTTGAACATTTTTGTCTACCTAAATAAACTAAACTATCCCAACTAAAAACATTTTAAAATTGTTTCACAACTTTCAATTTAAGAAATTACAATCCTATAAAGATATCTTAAAAATAAATATACAGCAATTTCTTTTTTCTTCATACACTCAAATAAAAACACTGGCATCTAAACTATTAAGGAACATCTAGAATACATAAACATTCATTTAAGTAATTAAACTTTTATGAGTAATTTCAGATATTATTTTCAAATCAAATGCTCTGATTCTTACAATTGGTCTACTTTAAAAAGAGCTAATCCATGCAAACCTGGTAGATAAAACTGGGAAAATAATTGTAGTTCAATGAATTTGTGAAAAGCCTAAGAAAATGAAGATAAACCCTAAGGTTTAAAAATCTGGCACTAAATCTTTTCTAAGGTCAAATTTCTGAGATTTCACATGTGTTTAAATAGTTTTTACCCCTTGTTCCAAATGAAAGATAAATTGCTTTACAAAAAAATACATACATAAGCAGGAAAATTTTGTTATGATAAACTTCACTTTCACAAATATTTCAGATTAATGAATAGAATATTTTTAAAAAATTGTACAGCAAAATTCCATTGCTCTTGCAAAGAGGTGTCCATTGTAAAAACAAAAATAATTACCTGGTATGCAGCTAAAGATGCTGCAGGATTTTGAAGTTGCTGGAATAAAAAAAGACAGTTTTAAAATAAAAAATAATAAATAAGAGAGCACTTTTAATGCACATTTACTTCTTATACTTACATCTAAGATGTTCTGCTCAAAATACTTATTAGTTTCCCATAACTTATGTAACTGAAATATAGAATATTGAAAACTGCTGAATATACTAGTCACAAAATATATAAAAAATAAGTAAAATTAAATAAAACAAAGCAACAAAGGGAAAAAAAAGTGAAAGCATACTTTTGAAAGTTTCTGTTGTTTGTCTGCATCAACACCAATGCTAGTAGAACAAAATATAGGAACAACTACTCTTTCTAGAACTTTTTTCAAGTCATCAGCATTTTTACGAATGCTGAAAATGATAAAAATTATTTTAAAAAAAAAAAAAAAAAAACAGCAAATACTAAGAGATTTGCAAGAAATTTAATGAAACAAAATTGACAATTCAAGTTCATAAAGTGTAGTTAATAATAGAAATAGTATTTCTAATGTTGTAAATATATCAAACATAAAATAGGATGCATTCCTTTAATGCATCAGAAAATACCATTAGTAGCATCAAACTTCAATTGAATTCTGACTATCAAACAAGTCTTCATTCAAATATATTCTTTATTTTCACCTACTTTCAGATTTTTTTTATGGATTACTTTCATATTTAAATAATAAAGTAGTAAACTGAATTTAGAAGTGATTGAAAAAAGTATTTTATGCTTTTCATTTCATGACTGGTATTTAAAATAATAATGTGTTTAATTTTGTGAATTAAGATTTTGCTCTGTTCCAAGTAAGCATCTCAGTTAGTGAGGCATCAATCGAAAATAAATTCTTTCAAAGAATCTCTCTTTCAAGAAAGCTCTTAAAACATGTTTATTATCATCCAAATTAACATTTTAATATACAAAATTTAAGGTGAGAAAAAGTACTTTTGTATTAATTATAATTGATAATAACTGCAGAACGTGTCCTGGCATACACAACACTGAACATTTTTTAAGTGAAGGAAAATAATTTACAAGAATATTATTCTGTCCAGTGAACAGCTCAACTATGGTCGATTCCACAGATTCCTTTACTTATATGTCAGTTTGCATGCCCCAGAATACAATGCACTTCGGATTATTTGCATCACTCAGTGCACTATGTCTAACCTGCAGTTAGGATATTTTTCTGAAAATGTGTTTATGGTGTTGCAGTTTTATTGTAACATAGAATAGTTATTGAAGAAATTTTTTTAATAACTGGCATTAAATAGAAAGCACTTTTTTTTTTTTTTTTTTTTTTTACATTTTACTGGAAAACTTCATTGAAGTCATCATACACATTATTAGAGTAATACCATACATATGAAAAGGAACTCAATAAATTTTTAGGTATTTTTATAAAATGAGCAAAATTCATTGATGAAATGTTCACTACTTTACTTAAATAAATATCTAAAATAAATCCACTTGATTTATCAAAATAAATTAATTGCCATTTTACTTCTATTAATCATGTCATGCTAGATAAATCATCTATTTTAGAAACACACTGGTCTCCAGGGGCCCATGGTAGCCCAGTTGGGAGAGGCATCATTCTTGTAAGCAAAGGGTTACGAGTTCAGTGCTGGGACCAACCTAAGACTGCCATGCCCCCTAACGGCAACTTGGGCACATTAAATGAATCATGGTCGCAATTGTCTTCCAAGTTCATATGCAAAAATGACACCTCTGGGGCGACAAAACTAAGCCTTGGGTCTTCTGCTTGGTACTTGCTTCAAAATTACGAAGCCCTGCTACAGGGTGGCCACTCTTTCTCAGAGAAAAAATTCAAGAACATTTAAGGACTTTCAAGGATATCCTGAAACGCACAATGAGCATACATATTTGAGATTTTTTTTGTCGTTATTTCTATTTTCTTATAACCTAATTTAATCTCATGGTTTCATGAACACACATATATTGAAAATTCCTCAAAAACAGTTAATACTATATTAGGCAAGTTGGAGTGTTTAGGTTGATTAATTTTATTTTTTACCAACTATGCGAAAAATTCCAGAGCTGGGGATCGAACCCAGGACTGCCACTTAACATGCGGGTGCTCTACCACTGAGCTACTCTGGGACGATTTCCAGATGAAATTTCTCGCATTAGAACCGTTTGCATTTATCATCTTCTTCTACAAACCACAGAAGGAACAGATGTAACAATTAATTCGTGACAACTCCGTTACGCCGTGGAAGTTATACATATTTTTAGAAAGTCTTTCTAAAAATATGTACACTTAATACTATTTCATAATTGTTGAGAGACAATGTAAATTGGAGCAAGTACTGTTTTAAGCAAATATTTTGATTTTGGCGAACACCGTATTTTGATACCAGATATTACTTAACACATTTTTGTACAGTACAGGACCAATTATCCGGAATCAGTTTTACCCAACACTTTCCGGATAACTGAATTTTCCGGTTTTCTGGAATCGACCGGTAGTGCCATCTATTGGCAGTTTTCATATTTAAAAGTTTTGTATACAACCTACGTTATATCGGGAGCAATCTATAACTAAAACATAACATGGCAGATAAATGTACCTTAAAATTACATTTAAATTAAAAAAAAAAACACACTTACCTGTGTATTATTTAGTAGTTTCAATCATATAGCAATAAAAAAAATGACAAAATTTTTCTCTATCAACATGCACCCCCCCCCCCCCCCCGGAAAAAAGATATCTAAAGATTACTTTAAAAAAATAATAATAATAACTGAATTAAGCCGAACTAATTTTTTTATTAAACATTTCATGTACTTTTAACTGTTTCAAATTAGTTTTCTGCTTGCAGTTCCGATATTTAATTTATTTTATAATATAAATCATGATTACTTTACACTAAAACAATAAATTGGACTGTAAAACTTTAATCTGAAATTTACCCAAACTAAGAATTTATATTGTGGCCTACGAACTGAACTGTATCATGTGAATCATAATTTGCACGTGGTGCTGCTTATGATTAAGTAGAACTTCTCAAATCCGGAATCGCTGGGACTTTACGATTCCAGATTACAGAAACTCTGTAATATCAACTATAAAAAGTGCTGCAAAAGCACCCTCATCTATACATATCAGTAGCATGTATAGTTTCCATTTGGGGGGGGGGGGGGGGGGAGCGATCCGGTATTTTAATGATAGTTGAGTTAATATAAATGTTTTAAAATACATGTTTTATAATAATTGCTTTATATTTTCGGAGGGGGCGCCGCCCACCTCTGCCCCCTTCTTAAATACGCTCCTGATGTGTATCGTTTAATACTGAACAAATACCCTTTTATAATTTATTATTACAGTAAAACATACAATTAATTGGCATGTTCAAGAAACGCTGATCACTCTTAAAATAAACCCAAATGCAACAAATATCAGAAAAAATAAAACATCATCACACAGCATTCAAAGCCTAAAACAAACAACTCGATGTCTGCTCATATAGTCATATTACGTAATCAACTTGCTTCCGGCCTAAGTGTTTATTTAACTCTCTCCCCCTCCTCTCCTTTACATTTTCCGCTCTTTCATTTTAACAGCAAACGTTCCGGCCTACTTCGGATTCTGCAAATGTGTATGCGCTTTTGACGCAGGTGGATATGATCTTTTCATCTGCTTTTGCCTTGATAGATTCCTTTTGTTTTGTTTTTGAAGTGATTGTCTGCTGGGCATGCCACCACTAAAAGACTGTTTTTTTTTTTTTAATTATGCTTTTTTTTTTAATGTTAGAACCTGTCTGACACTATTCTATTAAACAGAATAATGTTTCTGGCTTTAGTATTATAATGAAATTGCAAACTTTAATTCACCAGAATTGAATTGGCAAGCAAACCCACCCCGAAACATATTACACAATGCAAAAGGAACTGCCAGTACAAAGCGGTGGTGGACGAAAATATCGTATCCATCTGCCTCAAAAGTGCACATACATCTTTGAGATTTGATGCAGTGAATATAAAACCTTCTATGAGTAAAAATAAATAAAAACTGTGGAAAAAAAAAACAAGCATAAAATGTCTTGAAGTCTTCATTATGTTTGGCCTGTCATCTATTTGCATTTTGAGGAGATACAAAAAAGCTTTTTTTTTTTTGGGGGGGGGGGGTTAATACCAATTTATATTATTATTTGGAAGGCCGGATTATAGAAATTCCGGATTTTGGAAGTCCGGATTTGAGAGGTTCTACTTACAATACAATTCTAGAGAGAAACTATTCAGAGTCTATTCTTATTAAGTTTTTCTGGTTGAAAATTTGGTGGCACCAGCTATCGGATAGAAGAAAAACTATTCCCGGCCTATCTTTATTTTTTCCAGTTTTCTGGATTCCGGTTAATTGGTCCTGTACTGTATGTATTATTTGATTTAATATAAATTTTAAATGAGGAGGAAAGTATAAGTGAAAGGGAATTTGCATGTTTATGTAAAAATGATATTTCTTCTGAATGACAGAATCACTTTCTAAAATATGTGATATTTCTTCTTCAATTCCAAAATAGCAGCTTTCATAAGTAGGAACAAAACTCATGCATTTTAGATGGACATGACTTAAAATCTTTTGGACATGACTTTAATTCTCTTTTCTTGACGAAAAAAGAATTCCTGTAAAATTTAAATTGAAGGAGGGGTGGGAAAGGAAACACATGCCTTTAAATACTCACATGGAAATATGTATTCCATTAATTTTAATGTAATAAAATATAATCAAGAAATTCAAAACAAGAAAACTATTTACAAACAAATTTCAGGATAATAAAAATTTCAACTGCAATTATTCAACAATTGTGATTTTTCTTTTCCTCCAGGGTACGTGGTTTCATTATTGTAGGGGCTGGGAATAACTGATAACACAACAAAAATTCAGCAATTGGATGGTAAAATTTAAGGACATTCCAGATTTCCTTTCAAAATTCAAGGACATTCCAGATATCCATTCAAAATTTAAGCACATTCCAGGCCTTGAACTTTTTTTTTTGTAAATTCAAGGACTTGTGGCCACCCTGCTGCTAATGATCGGTAGTGCTGTCATCTATAGACTTCTGAATGAGGTAGAAATAAACTCTTTGGGAGTTTGTGGTGGAAATGAGCACACTTGGCAGGTGCTGCTGCTTTTGGTCTAATCTGGATTTGGGATTGGTACAAAATGCTGTAAAAAAGCAGAAATGCCTAGCCTCCATAAATCCATGAAAAAACAGGACAAAACACTGGTTTCCAAAATTTATGGAAAAATCCTAAAAACAGGGATAACTCATAAAAAATAATCCAATCTGTATGAAACTGAAATATGAGGTCAAATAAAAATTGCTGAATGAAGTTGCAATATGCAAATAGATGGCATAACTAGAATAAATAATTTGATAGGAGCATAAAATTGCATGTTTGAGATCAAGCCTGTAATTTTTGCTGACTTTAAGGTAAGAAAATCTGAAATCGGCAATCACAGCAATGACTTACAGAAATCATTTGCCTGAAGAACTGTGATGGAGAGCTATTGGACAACTAGAGAAAAGGAAAAGTCAAACACATTGGACCAAATGGCTAATTGTAAGTTCTTCTGTGGTTCACATACTTCAGCAACCATTTCTAACTACAGTAGATTCAGCCAGACAGCCAACTCTTACAACCAGTGGCTGCTGATGACTGATATTTTTGTATATGTGCATGAAGGCATAGAAATGTAATGCTGACTCAACTCAGATCATCCTTTGCTGCAGCCATTGAAAAGTTGATGTTAATGTCAACTGTGCATAGAAGGTTTCATGTAGGTGGTCTGTATACAAGGCAACCAGCCATTTGCATGTCAAACACACATCACAGCACAGAAGGGAACATTTGAAGTAGAAACATCAACATGTCCACTGGACAACTAATCAGTGGAGGGGAATAGTTCAGAATGAGCCTCCAAAGTGATAATAAGTTCTGCCTGATTTGGAGAAAACCAAAAACCCATTATCATTCATCCAACATTTGCGAAAAAGATGCACATCCTGAAGGGAGTGTCTGGATTTATGGTGGGACCTCACTGGGTGGATACACAGATCTGCATGTCTTTTCATTACATGGAACAGTGAATCCTCAGACCTACAGAGATGACATCCATGAGGCTTATGTGAGCTATTATGTCGGGGCAATAGCGGATGATATCCTGCTTCAGGATGACAATGCTGGACTGTACAAGGTTTGCACCATGGATGATTATCTTCAATAACAAACAATTCATCAGATGGCGTGGCCAGCTGGATCACTGGACCTAAATTCTACTGAGCATGCCTGGGATGCTTTAGGGAGATATACAGATGCTTTCAATCTTCCTCTTCAGACCCTTGGAATGCCAGCAACTGATTTGCAAGAACAACATCTCTTACTTCCAATGGAACTAACAGACTACATAATCACTAGCATCACACAACACTATAGGTGCTGTATTGTTTTTAGGGATGTGATATTCCATATTGAAGGTACTTTTCCTATACCAAACTTACACATTCAATTTATTGATTCTATGCATATGCTAATTTCTATGAGAACATAAGTGTTTTGTAATTTCTTTTCTTGATTTTTTTAATAGCTTACTAGCTGTTGTATACTGCAGGTCAGCTCCATTAAATTCTAGAGGTAACTTTCTGAGTAATCGTCATTTTAGTAGTTTTTCCTTAATTAGTGATAAAAAGTGTATTAATAAATAGTAGTAAAGACAAAACATGTTATTAAAGTTGCATCTACTTGCTTTAAACTTACATAATGGGAATCATTAAAAAAAAAATGGTACTTACCAAAAGTACCAAAAAAAAACTTTAAAATTTTAAACTAAAAAATATTAATCTTGGAACTGTTCATTAAAAGGGAAAGGAAGTGGACATATAAAATTAAGGTACAGTAAACTTAAAAGACATTTATAAAACAGGAATTTATTGTTAGTTAAAATTGCCTACATTTGATTTTATAATTTAATACTTCAAACAATTAAAAGATATATACATTTTAACACATCTCAAATATTACATGACAAAATTTTTCAAAGCTGAAATTAAAAGAAAAATAATTACCAATGATGTAAAACATCATTAATTAAATAAACAAGATGAAGTTTTGCTTCAAATGTAGCTCCGGGCTCTGTGACTCTAAAATATATCAAATATCCAAATTTATACATGACAAATTCATAACACAAAATAAAATTATGTATTTAAGCATCATGAAGACAAGTTAAAATACTAATCTTGCTACATAACTAACAGAAACAGTATGTGCAAGACAGAAACCAGTTAAATATCTATCAAACTGGGCCTGTTTGCATCCATAAAAATGGAGGGAAAATGCTGCAACTTTTGCTACTTTCTACCCCGCTTCCCCTATGTAGGGAAAAAAAATGTAGTGTAGAAAGATTCCTAGCCCAATGGAGGGTAGAATTGACGACCTTTCCCATGTTGCACTGTGCGTTTTTCTCTATACTCTGCTTTTATTCGGGATTTTCCATTTTCCTATGTAACAAGGCCTAATATTAGAATTTGGATTTGCTATCTAACATAATAAGGAATTAGGATGATAGTTTATATTTAAAGTAAAAACCAGAATAAGCAAACTGATTTACAGAATTTCTACAGTATTCTAATGAAATTCACTCAAATTATTTAGTTTTACATATAGCCTCTAAAAAATAAACTGTGATAATGAAATACACATTTTAATATTTTATTTGTTTTTGATTACCTATAAAAACAGCACATTATGATAAAAAAAAATAACTGAACTGAACACACAACTTTTCACTGCAATCTTTAAACAATTAAAAAAATATATATAAAATTTAATAAAATAAATAATGCTGTATTAAGGGGATAGATTATAAAATAAATTTAAAGATGTGCATCAAAAATGTGCATAGTTTAATAGACATAAAGGAAATAAAGAAAAAAATTTTTAAATCTGAAATTTTCCTTATTAAAAATAAAGAAAAGAAAAAAACAAAGATAAGCAAAACATCCAAGTTTTGGAGACTTCTAAATTTTGAATTTCTTGATTTGAGACTTGGTACTGTACATATTTTACTGCATACAGTCAATCATTATAAACCACCACTTTCATTGTTTGGGAGTTCAGGAAGAGAATGAATTTGCTATAATACATTGCAATGTAAAAATTCCCTTGATAAACTGCTCTTTTGACTAGTGCCATCTGCTTTTCACTTTTTAGGAAAAGTGGGTTTTTCTATTGCAAAACTGGGTACTGAAACCAAAAATTACAGCTGAAAGTTAAATCCAAATATCAGTTGATCATCACTTTTAAATTGTAGAGAAACAGATAATTCATCAAGCTGGATAAACTCTTCTATACCAAAGTGCATAGCAGAAACCTCAGTGTCCCATTCTAACCTTTCTTTAGTTTCTCCCAAATGAATCCTTATTAGATGCTAACAATTGTTTAAAGTACACTTCAGAATATTTTTAGTGAAAAACACTTTGAATAACATAAACCAATGTTTGCACAGCATTAAAAGATGCCTTTTATCTATTGAAAAAAGCTTATGATGACATGGAGACTATGGGGTACAGTGTACAACTTGGAAAAATGAACACACTCATTTTGTGCAGTAAACCAAAAGCGGATTACTTTGGAAAAATTTTCTTTCCAGAAATTAATAAAAGGTATATTCATTCATTTTATCATTACTTTTAAGGTCATTTGATTCCCTTTGAATAAAGTACTTATAACTTTTATGGAAAATTACTTATTTCATGTGGTTTTCTTAACAGTAATGGTACCAGTTTTAAAAGATGTTTAATACCCTTTTAAACCAGCACCCTTGCTTACTAGAGATGAGTTCGGGCTCATTTTTTGAAGCCCGAGCCCGAAGACTTTTAATCCGAGCCCGCCCGAGCCCGAGCAATATTATTAAAGTTGGAGCCCGAGCCCGAAATTAAAGCTAAAGACAAATAAAATTAACTACTTCATTAATAGGATACAATAATTTTTGGAGCTTCACACACCTTCTAGTTCCCCGTGCCGCTATTTTTTGAAATAAGTACGTCTATTTATCCCATGAATCACTTTTTAAAATCTGTTTCAAGGAGTATGTTCAACAAAGGAGAAATTTTTCACGAGCCCGAGCCCGAGTCGGCCCCGGGCTCGGGCTGAGCCCGTCTCATCTCTATTGCTTACTACCAAATATATGTGATGGCAGTTTAATGAAGATTGACTACATATGTATCCAAATACCTCATTTATAGAGCTAAAAAAAATTGTGGACTAAAATCTGTTTGCTGTTATACACAAACCATTTATAAATTTACTGTCAGAATTATAAAAAGTTTAGTGCATACACTGCTAGATTTGAAATTAATTGAAACCACTCACCAGATTTGAAATATTTAATAGAGGATTGATAGCATTATTGACATCAGTTTATGAATATGAACATTTCAGACTAATAGAAATCAGAGAGTGAAGCATGAAGTGTGCAACAAGGTGTTCATAGTTATTTTTCATTTATTTTTTTACTCTGGTTATACACATAGAATAAAACTATTTCTTTAAAATAGTTTCTGTCTGTTTAAAAAATGCACAGAAACTAATTTTTTTTTATAATTAATACTTTCAGCTAATTCAATCAATCAGCAAATTAAATTTTTAATACATACTTTTTTAAAATGTACATGATGATTACTTCAGAATGTGCTGGAGTAGTTGCATGAGAAAATATCCACCCTTTACCAGTCTGAAACAAAAAATATTATGTAAAACAATAACAATGATTTTGTGCTCTAAATAAATTTTCTCCAGCTTTATGCACTGTACCAAATTTTTTACATTTAAAAAAAAAATACATAGTAAAATGTGTCTCTCTATTCTAAAAAAAAATGTACCACCAATGTCAAAAGCTTGTTCTGCTATCTCTTCCAAAACCGAGGGAATTTGAGTTTTAATGAAGGTGTCCACAGGTTCAGAAAATTCCCGGGAACCTGATAAGCTGACTTAAATTTTGAAAATTGAATTATTTTAGAAGATACAGTAGAAGATCGATATACCGCAATTCTATAAACCGCAATTCCCCATAAACCGCATTAACACTGTGGATGTAAACAGAGAAAATCACAATTAAGAAATTCCTACAATGTGCTTTTTTTTTTTTTTTTTTGTAATTACTTTCCTAGGGGATTAATTTTGAGACATCAGATATATCCCACAACATGCCAAGCTTAAAATAAACAAATATTCTCCCATGCATGCATTATGCATTATCAGCATAACAGCTGGCTGGCCGGGTCAAAGAGGAAGAAATGTTTACTTTAAAAAAAACAACGAACCTCTCCCTTTTTCCCTCCACTACCGAACCACTCTCTTTCTCCCTCCTCTACTATTGACTTCCCAAACAGACGTTTATTTATTTAGTTATATTTCTCTTTGTAAATTGATTTGTTTTATATTAAATCGTATGCCGTTACTTGGCTTCCTAAATCATGCGTAGCATCACTAAAAGTTTTTTTTTTTTTTGTGTGTGTGTGCGTGTAGGTGGGAGAATGCACATAGCATATTCTAAAGTAAAAATAGCTATGTTTCTTTAAGTTTGGCAAGAAGAAAGGTTTTAAAATGAATGGTTTTCTAAACAAAGTTGGGGGGGGGGGGGCACACGCGCCCGCTCTTATGTGTCAATATTGACAGTAAAATACTTTTAAAAAGTCTATGAGAAGTAGGGGAGGGAGAGTTTTATCAATGTAACACTATTTTAAAACTGAATTTTGGAACTGGATTTAAGCCATCTTTAGTTAAAATGAAAACTGCTGAACTAATGCATTGTGCACAAAATGGAAAGTACTCAGTCTGCAAACCTGCATGAAGAAAACATTTTGAATATTTGGTAATGGATGATAAGTCACAAATTTTTAATCATTTGACCAGTGCTGAAATAATTTCCTCTGTTTCAAAACAAAAGGAAAACAATTCTGAAACAGAATCAAATGCTGGAGAGAACCCAGCAAGCACACACACGTATATATTACGTATTCCCGATGTCGAAATGTCGAAAATAGGTCGAGGAAAAATTACAGCAAAAAATAGCGTTTAAAAGAGATCAAACATACATTGTGTTGTCGACGTTTTAAAGAGCCGTTGTATGCTGGTCAGGGAGGCGGCTATCTTCGACTGTTAATGTTTGTCACCCCCAAGAGGTCTATAATCCGTCAATACATCGCCGATTTTCCGCTCATGACTTCGGCGGTCTGAGAGACCCCCCCAGCCAGCCAAGAAGAAACAGATGGAGCACCGAGAAATTTTTTCAGCTTAGTTAATAGTCAGTTTAACGTCGAATAAACAGTGCAGGGGAGACAAACGTTACCGTGTCCTTTCACACAACCTTTGACCTGTCCACTCCACCCGATTTCTCAGAATTTTGGAGAACGCTGAAGTCACGTCACAGATGCCTTTTTTTTTCTTCTTTTTGTCTGTGTATTCGGTCGTGGTTCGCTTCGCAGTTTTTTTATGCAAGGGCAGATCTAGCGCCATTTTCATCGCGTGGTCACTGGCTGAGCTCAGCTTCGCTGCACAGAAGAGTACATTTTCGATAATTTTAACTATAAAAGTGGATATTTTTCAAGAATCTCTTGGAATATTTTCAAGTTTAATGCTAACACGATTTATCGTTAGCTTGACATGTATTAATAAGTTTGTCTGGCTCTCTTTAAATTGTGTTGGCCGGTGTTGTTAAAGTTTGTCGGGGTAACTACTAATTTTAATTCCGGCTGTCAAAATTTTATAGGTGAGTTACATAATTACTTAACTAATACTTATGTGCTTTGTTTCTTTTAATCATTTTCTTTTTAATCGCTAATTATAAGTCTTGTTATTCCTTATTATAGAGTGAAATATACAGGTACAATTACCATAAAATCAACTGCTTACCTTAAACATATAAAATATTTTTTTCTCATAATAAGCACGATTTTACTTAATGTGAGCTTACTATAACAAAAGTCAACTATTATTGCATTATGGCTTAACTTAGAATGAAATAGGTTAAGCTTTTTTGTGCAAAGGTAATTTTTTTTTCTTTTTAAATTGTATACTAATATGTATGCATCTAGTATGTAATATAAACCTGTTTGGAGTAGTAAAATTTAACAAATCAAAGAATTAAGAGAGATAAATAAAAAACTCTTTGTGTAATGAAGTAGACAAGATTTTTCTCGTGGGACGGGGGGGGGGGGGGGGCGACTAAAATTTATAGATAGAAAACTTGTTCTCATTTTATTACAGGGAAAAAGTAATAAAAAAAGCAGGCTTATTCGTCTAATAGGTCGTTCCTTGACGATTTCGTCGAATCCTGACAATTTATAAACGTACTAATTGTACCTCAATTCTAGATAATTAGAGAATGTGTGAGTCACATACTATTTACATACATCGTGAAAGCATGGAAATTCAAGCAGTTCTTATCTTGCGCACATGCCGTTTTAAAAAAAGGAAACACTTTATATTTTTAAATATAAAACATTTTACTACTGGTTTTAGCTAATGAAAAGCAATTTTGAATTAAATGTTCAGTAATAACAAGTTTTAAATTAACTTCTAATCGTTTAGATAAAGTTATAAAATATATATTGATAAAAGTTTGAACATATACAAAAAATATATTAAAGTTAAAAATATAATCTTGATTTTGAATTGAACTCATAAGTAAGTCGCATAAACAGCAGATGTCGCTTTTACATATTAAAGGGTTTCCATTTTTCCCTGGTACATTTTATTAATCATTTTGACTGTATTGGGTATTTTTAATAAAAAATTATTTAATCTACTGTTATAAAGAATCTATATATTTTCATATACTGGTGAAAAAGTAACTTTTTTATATAAAATAAGTAAATTATATTTACTATTAGTAAAATTGCATTTTAAACTGTATTAGTTAACTAAATTTACTAATATTTATTTAATTTTTTAAGTTACGTTTTCACCAATATATGAAAATATTTAGATTGTTCATAACTTTGAATTAAACAACGCCCCCCCCCTTTTTTATTGAATATACCTAATACAGTTAAAACAATTCATAAAATGTACCGGGGGAAAAAGTAAATCCTTTAAAATGTAAATTAGAGACATAAGCTATTAATACGAGTTACTGATCAGTTAAATTCAAAAAATCAAGATTATATTTTTTCTTTCATATATTTTCTCTGTGTTCAAATTTTTATGAATGTATATTTTGTAACTTTATCAAAACGATAAGAAGTTAATTTAAAACTTGTTATTTCTGCATATTGGATTAAAAATTATTTTTCATTAGCTAACAAACTAATAGTAAAATGTATTTTATAGAAAAATAAAGTGTTTCCTTTTAAACGGCAAAAGTGCACAAGATCAGAGCAGATTGAATTTCCATTCCTTCACGACGTATGTAAATGGAATGTGCCCATTCTCTAAAGGTCTGGAATTGCGGCATAATTACTACGTTTATAAATGGTCAGAATTCGACAAATTCTGTGAAGTCTTTAAGGAACGACTTCTATTAGACGAATATAAGCCGGTTTTCTCTGTCCTGTTGAAGCAATTCGACAATGTATAACGTAAAATCAGCCACTATGAGCTGAATTTTATAAACGGATTCTGAGAATCTGTCTCCCTTTGCTGTTATAACGACAAGTGTTCGACCAATGTCAGGGATTTTCTCTTCCTGGCGGTCACCCTTTTTCATTCTTGCGCCGTAGTTAAGAGAGATTGTTATCTCTCACGGTCACCCCTCGTGGGTGATATGCCGTCTAGAAATTTAGCGCTCGACGGGCAAACAGGTGGACATATCCAAGGATTTTTAACGTCGATGATTACGTCGAAACTACGTCAACGTTAATTCGATGTATCGTGGCTGGCTGGGAAAGTTGAAAAACTTTCAGAATCTGAAGAAATTTCCATAAGAGATCAATATTTTAAATTCCTAGAAACACAAGACTGCGTAACCAAAGTAAAATTATTACCTGTTCAAAGGCTGCAAGAAAAGTTATTTGTTGAGAGATTGCAAATTCTAAAACAAATCAAAATTAATATATTGTTTAGCAAATAAACTTTAATGCTTTTGGTAATTTCAATTTATTTATTTTTTCTGTAAATAAATAAATTCCATTATTTTGTTTTTTAAAGTAGTATTTGTATTTAAAAAAAGTTTTAAGCATTATATTTATGTGTTCCAGCTATATTTTAATATGTTTACTAGGGAAGTTTAATGATATAAGTGAATGGTCCATATAACGCAAAATTCTATATAATGCAAAACTTTGCGTTTCGAGGTTTGCATTATAAAGATCTTCTACTGTATTAATAAAAAACTGAAAAAATAAACATAATGGTTGCAAGGTTTGGCAATTTTTGCCAGCATAAAATCATTCATACCTTTGCAACAAAGCAATTCCAAGTATGTAGAATCGCGAGAAATTCTCAAACGTGAAGTAGAATTACACCAATTTTACGCCAAATTAAAAAAACATATGAAATAAATAACTCAAAGTGTGTTACACAAAGTTGACAATGTTCAAATAATAAGTTCTCTTAGACAACAGGAGTTTAGAATTAGCGATTATTTGGTTTCCAAAACAGAATAACTGATTGTAACAGATTTAAAAAGAGCCATCTTGGCATTTGGTACGATCTGGCAAAATGCTATCTCTGCAAGTAGGCTGAATCTAAACCATGTGTTCCAAAATGTTAGAAATCATTATCTTGAAAATGAAAAATAATTAAATGCAGATTATTTTAAAGCCAGTTATGTTCAGCTTGGGTATTTGCTACCAGTAGAAATATTTGGCGGTGTTAACTATGCCATTATAGCATTTATAGTACAGATTGGATATTTGCCAGTGTGACGAGATGAAATATTTGGTAGTGCTAAATTAGTACAGATACCAAATTATGAAAAATCGTCATGGGTAGCAAATATGCAAGGTGTTCCATAGGTTTTACATAATTCAAAATAGTGTGAAGTTTAAATTTTTGCTCCACAGAACATGCAAGAACCAAGCAATGTGCAGCTCAAAAACATTCTATCTGATCCAATCTTAAGGTTTTGTCTATTGAAATTATGCCTTTTTTATGAATAAGAATTATTAAGGGCTGAATACCTCATACGAAAATCAAGCGTAGCGAGTCTACGATTTGGCCCCTAGTATAGAAAAAATACCACCTTAAAAAATTTAATCGGATAATTAAAAATTGAAAATGATGAATTCATAAAAATTTTTGTGTGTGGCTACATGCTATTTACCAATGACAATTGAGTAACACACAATCAATAACATTTAACAAGGAGAGTTTCAAACATCGGCATCACAAGTTTTAATGAGTTTTAGAGGATTCCTAGCAAAAGTTAAATACCACATTATTAGCCACCAACCTTTGAGTGTTTAAGAAAAAATTGCAATTAGATTTGATACATGGTTATGTACAAAGAATTTGGACAATGAGCCAACTACACTTGTCACATACAAAAACCGTTTTGAGCAGACTGATCAATCACAATATGTTAAGCACCAAATCTTTTGCACTGGCATAAAATAACCTAGCAATATAGTTTCAATCTCAAACCAGTTTCAGTCCACTCAAAACAGTCAGTGTGGTTGAATTTTTATTAGTCAGCTTCAGTGACGGATTAATGCAAGTTCGTCTGCCGCCGCAAGGATTAATGCAAGTTTGTCCACTAACCAGGGGCAGTTAGTTAGAAGATTGACATATACGTTCATTTTATGGATGTAAAATAGGATAGGGGGGCGGCGCCTTAAATCTGCCCTTGGTCAGCTTCCTGTTTGTACTCTGAGCAGTGAAACCTCGAGTTTTGGAACTGGGAGCCTCAATAAAAAATATATAATTGTTAGAAAATTAATGTGACTGACTGAATAAAAGTTATCTTTATTTAACAGAACTTAATGAACACAAAATTCAAGCAAGATCAATAGCAAAATTTGCAAATAATCCAGTTTTTGTTTTGTTGGCCTAACAAGAAATTTCTTAGAAAAGTACATAATGTATGATATAAATCATAAAAACATAAATTATACCAACATCTGCTGTAGCTTTTTGAATTACAGAACAGGTAAATTTCTCTTCAGAAAAAGAGAAAAAATTACATATCTTTCAATAAACAACTTATTTATATTTGACAGTATGAAAGAATAAATTTAAAATTAACAAATACTATTTCAAACAATAAGCTGCTGAATAAAATTTTTATCTCAAAACATTTGCATCAAAATTGCCATAAAAATGTTAAATACTCTGTTTGAAACTGAAGTATTTAGAGAATCTAAATAATAAAAGCCGTGGATGTCACAATTCCAGATCGACTCATTGCTCCCAGGTGCATCTGCAGCCATGTTGAAATTTTGATAAAAACAACATTTTTATTGCTATCTAAAAGCAAAAATTTTTTATACAGTTTGAAAGATCTCAAAAAAAAATGATTTTTTTTAAAACTTGCAGCTACTTTCAACTCTAAATATCTATCAAGATATCATGCCTTGAAAAAGTAAAAAGAAAAGCAAAGGCGATTCATTCCTTAATTCTTTGAAAAAAAAAAAATCACAGAACATAATCTCTTGCATAGATCGATTAGATGATGTCAGATACTGGCGAAAATACTCTTTTTGCATGACAAGCAATGCAAGGACAGTTTTATTTAATATTTAAGTTCTATTTAACAGAAAAATTTGATAGATTTTGGACAAGTTTATTCAGAATGTGTAAAATTTTGCTTGCATAACACTTAAACACCCATTTGTAGGAATTCTTTTTTAGAAATTGGCATGAGATGAGAACGTAAACATATTTGTTGTTGTTTGTGGAAGTCATGTTTTATTGTTTTTTTTTTTTTTTTTGTTGTTTTTCATTGCTCTCACCGGTGTTTTTAAATGTTAACAGCATGAAATTTATGTAATCCTATTTAAAAAGGGTTTGAGTGATTTAGATTGTTTTGGTGACAGCATTATTTAATTTTGAATTTGTTTAACCGGATGCATTTTGATTTCAACCTTGTTGGATCAAAAATTTTATTTCCATTGTTTTGGGACATTTGTTTTATTTCTGCCATAAATCCATAAGCGTTTGTTTAATTTTGAAGTGTTGTGTTTTAGATTGTTTTTGGTGACATATGTTTTTGTCATAAGCGTTTGTTTTATTTTGAATTCGTTCAACCAGATGGATTTTGATTTCAACGTTGTTGGATCAAGGGTTAATTGTCCGGGATGGAAAAAAACACCGGAAAAATCCTGGAAAAAACTGTCCCATACAAAATATCATTTTGTCCATTTCGTACACTTTTACTCAGTTTTAATTTGTAAAGTAGAAATACTGGGTGATCAAATATTTTGGTTATTTTGAGTAAATTTTAAGTAAAAATACAGAGACTGTTGTTTCTCTCCCTCTATATACTACACACTTATAGTTTGTGAAAACACTTATAAAGATATTAACTACTATGGCAACTCTGATTTTTCTGTTTTCAAATTTTTTAGTATAAAAAATGCAATTGAAGGCTGTCTCATACATTCAGACTGAGAATATTATGAGGATTAAGCAGGGTTGGAGCTTATTATAACTGGTTACATCTGATATACTTTCATCAGAATATTATTCACACTTTTGTCTTTTGGGACATTTTTCAAATGGTTTGATATTCCATGTGTTTTAGCACTAATGCTACTAGAGCACTCTTTACAGCACATTCAAACAATTTTAGCACTTTTAGTTAATTTTTCAGAAAATTTTCTTATCGGATCTTTTTTTCTGCCACATTTACTTGGAATTGTCCTATGTTTTCTTTCTTTTTTTTTTTTGGGGGGGGGGGGGAGGGGGGAAATAAACCCAACACTTTAAGTGTACTAAAACATCTGACTCCACCACTGATGAAACTCACTAGGACTTAGAGAAGAACATAACTTTTTTTTCTACATTTAATTATATTAAATGAAGCACTCGACTGCAGTGCTGATACAACTCAGTATGACTGAGAAAAAAGCAGAGAAGTTCACCTTTTAGTTTTGGTTCAGATTTTTTAGTAATTGTTCTGTTTTAAATTTTGGTTTATGTTCTCATTCAATCTTGGAGAAAAACTTACTGTGACTGTAGTATGTAACATAGAATTGGCTCTTGAATGAAGATGATTAAAGTAGATTTTAAGTTAATTTTCCTTTTTTTAGTTTTAGATCAGAATTTTAGCATTTCAGTTTTTGATTGTGATTCAGGTTTGAAGCAGAACTGATTTTAGTATGCATCAAATGACTGATTTTTAAATGAAGGAATTTCTCATCTCCAACAAAAGTTTTAGAAATATAATTAATTTAAAAGTACAACTGGAAAAGTATTTACTATTTTCTCAGTATTATATTGCTATATAGTATATAGAAATTAAAAGTCTATAAAAGCAAAAATAAAATTATTTTATTTTATATTTTCAATAAAAATGCTTAAAAGTTTATGCTATATAATAAAAGAAACCCTTTTTTTCATGTACAATGTAATTAAATTAATTATTTGATAACTAATTTAGTATTTTATTTTGTTAAGTTTAATTTTTCAGCAAAGTATTCCATAAAATTAATTGCTTCTATTATGGAGTTTATCTTTTCTTTGTGAATTAATTGGGTTATATATGATTCATACGTGATGAATTTTAATGAATAATTAAAAAATATATTCTTATTTCTGTTAAAATGTAGGAACATAGTTTTGTTTGCATGATAACAAAACATGCGCATCATAACAATATTCTTAATTAAATGATTTTGATTTTGTCCATTTCATCCAACTTTGTCCAGTGTCTCGGACTTTTTACAAAAAAGTGGACATGCCAACCCTGGTTGGATCATAGCTTTATTTAGGTTAATTTGTTTTTGTCATAAATCTAGAATTACTAGCTGGCAAGCTGTCCAGCGCCGCCTGCCCGTGAAAGTTAGCTTTAAAAAATTGCCGACCAGTAAGGTAGACTCCGTGCCTCTGTTAACTGTGTCAGTCAGTCTAACGACTATGTCCATGATTTATTTTTTTTTTAATTGGAGTCATGTTTCGACAACTCAACTCTGAACTTTAGAATTATTTTCTGTTGAATCCAATATCTTAAGAAAAATAAAATCACAGACGTAGTTGTTACACTAACACAGTTAACATCCCATTCCTTCTCTTCTGTGTTCGCATTGCAGCAGGAAGACTGGTTATAATACCGATGACTGGACTCTATTTGTTTTCAGTAGCTGCACAGGTATTAGCAATAAATGACTGTTAGAACACAGACATGTAGAAAGGAACGTGTATAAGGTGCAGTCGTTGCACGTGGCCCGTGCAAGCGGCATATTGAATTTAAAAATATATATGATTACAAACAAACTATTCAGCTTTGATTCAGCTGGTCACCGAAGGCGAGCGGCCTGTATGTTGCACATTTTTCTTTTTTTCGAAGCGGCCTGTTGGCAGAGCAGGTGGTCGCCGAAGGCGGGTAGCCCGTAGGTTTCACTTTTTGGTCACGAAGAGGCCTTCATCGGACCAGGTGGTTGCTGGATGCGGCTGCTCACCGAAACATGTTAAAGCAGCCCATACGTTGCATAGGCTGGACATGAAGCAGTCGGACCAGCTGACTGCTGAAGGCAGACAGCCCATAGGTTGCAAATTTTGGTTGCAAAGAGACCCGGGTGTCGTAGGTTGCACATTTTGCGCCGTGCACAGCAGCGTTGAAGTGGCCATCGAGGACCAAAACTGGTCACTGACGGCAGCTAGAGTAATTAATAATTTAAGTAAGTAATTTCTCTTAATTTTATATTTATTTAATACTGATAAATAAAAATAGCTTTTGCTTATACAGTCATACTAATTTCTAAAAATGATCAGCTTTAAGTTAATTTAAATATTTTTTAAAGAAAATGAAAAAGAGACTGCCATTTTTAATAATGAGCTTAATTTTTGAAGGTGAAAGCATTGCCAAGAATTATCTTTTTCAAAAGCTTTAGCAGGTAAACTATGATTAACATGTATAGCGACTTCAATTTTCCCCCTTTCTAACTATAATTCTTCCTAACCCTTGTTTTTAAAGGTGTGTTACAAAACTAGTAAACACATGACAGCAGTAATATAAATTATGAGCAAATAGAAAATATAAAAATACCGATATAGAATCTTTGGTACAGCTATCAATTATTGGTTGAAGAACACCATCTAATTCTTTTAAATCTAAATCATTTTCCTGTGCAAGTTTTGTCATTTTATCTTCTTGGGCTTTACGAATAATTTCATCAACTTGAACCTAAAAAATATAAAAGAGAAAAATTTATTTTATTTATCTTTTACTCTGTGACAGTCTCAGGATGAAAAATGGCATCTATTGGAAGAGGAAATAAGAAGTAAACATGAATCTATTATAAAAATAAGGTTGCTTAGCATAAATGATGCACAACCTGTGACCCATAGGCGAAAACTGGCTTGCAAACCTCATAACGAGCCTTTTGTTACCTTTTGCACAGACACTTATTTTTCATTCTAAAGAAATAAATGAATATACAGTGTGTCCCGAATTCATGGGACAATTTTAAAGTAAGTAAAATACATACAAAGAATAATTTTTTTTGTGCAGAAATGTTGTGTCAAAAACGGAAAAAGTATATGGTAAAAAAAACAAGAAATGTTGAGATGGAATACTCTTTATTCTCATGATATTACAGTAAGTGCTAAAGTGTGGCATCACCAACATCCATACTGGCCTGGTAGCATGTGACTAACATACCTTTTTGAAGATGGAAGGCAATTCAGGAAGGGTTGCAGCAGTGACAGGGCATGAAATTCATTTTTTCATAGGAGGGGAGTCTCCCTACCAACATTTATGAATGGAGGGGAGTTGAAATTTTTGGGAGGGGGGAAAAAAAAAATCAAAAATCACGTTAAATCATTAAGAGCACAAACATGATAAAATAATACTGAAGGAATACAAGTCAAACATTCAAGATAACTATGAGAATATTTATTTTCATCGAAAGAAAGCAAAAGATCGTTTACATACGCCTCTTTTTCATATTTAGCCAAATTTTGTGGCAACTTAACAATTGAGTTTCATTTAGTTTTTCTGGTCCCAATTCTGCAATTCTCATTAAAATGTCTAGGTTTTTATTGTTCAGTGAGTTTCGGAACTTTAATTTAATTCTGTTTTGGGTACTAAACCCCTTTCACAAGGAACACTTGTAACGGGCAGCACAAGAGCAATTTTTATAATCATTACAATTATTGGAAATGTTTCACTATATTCCCTTAAGAATTGTTCTGAAAACTTTCCAAAATCTGACAAGTTTTCATTTTTTGCTACCTTTTTGTATAAGGTATACTCTGCCATTGCAGTGTCAATTTCCACTTCTGGACAAAATTGTTTGACTATATCTTGAATTAAAGTATTACCAAAATCTGTTTTTGCTCCATTTGCATTGATTGCAGCAGGTTCAATGCACTGAAATTTCAAACACATATCGAGAGTTTCAGGAGGAAATCTTCGATCCATTTCTTCTATTAAGTTTCCGATATAAGTGGACTTCAAGTTATCTATTCCTAATTTTTGATTATTGCAGGAATCAGTGAGTTTATTTTTACAAAATATATTTCCCTGTAGTTCAGAAAAAAAATTTTCCTCGTTTGGACCACGTGTCACTTGCAGCTCTTCTAAGCTTTCTTTTGTAGATTTAATCATATTGGTAACACTAGAAAGCACCAAATTTTCACTTTGTAAAAATTTGGATAGTATTGTAAATGGTTGGAGTATATCCATCCTGACGTGAATGAGAGCTACAAAAGAAAATTCAGAAACTAACTTGAGAATTCCTTTTGCTTTTGCAGCATCCCCTGTTTTTAGACTAGCATCATGTTCCAGTGCAGCTCTCAATGAGCCAAGGGTTCTGAAAACGACTGATGACTGATACACAAGGCTCCACTTATAAGCCTTTTGTATTTAGATTTCTTAAGTTACATTCCAAGTTTTAGAAGCAACAAGTTCATCCGAAAATCGGGGAAATTATCAGAAACGGGAAATGTCATTGCAAAAAGTAAATTTTCTGGAAATTTTGGGAATTTTTCAGGGCGGGAGGCTCCTGCATCGGCAGGATTTTTAAACTTCGGGCGTGAATCCCGCCCTGAAATTCAAGCCCTGAGTGACTGAAAGGTTTTCAATGAGATCCTCATCAGAGTCAACTGAAGTCTCATAGACAAATGCCTTAAGGTGTCCCCATAAGGAAAAATAGATACTTAATAAATCTGGTGAACATGTTAGCCAAGCGACTGATCCAACTTATCCAATCCATTGAAGAACAATGTTGGCATTGAGGTAATTATGCTCATTTTCCAAAAATGGGCTACAGCCACATTGTGGGGAAACCACATGGCATTTCATTTCTAACTTCACATTGCTATACAAAAAACAAAACAAAAAAAAAAATGCTTCTTTATACAAACTTTAAAATTATTAAATTTTGTATTCTGTTGCATGCACATTGGCTAATTAGAATGCAAGACAGGAACCTTTGTTTTAAACCCCATTGGATAACATAACAACATGGATAGCCCATTGGATAACATTTGGTGATTTCTAGCCAAATATTAGCAATATTGCTCAGCTGACTTGTTTTTGATACTAAATTTGGCAATATTTTGACAAAAATAGGCAAGCTTGGTGAAATTTAGCAAAATTTTATAAAAAGAGGCCTGTAATGTTTACTTCTCTGCATTAATATTACACAATAGAATTGTTTGTTTGTGTTGTTTTGGAAAAGTTACACATGGGCTATCTGCCTAAGATGGGGGTGCCTTTATCGAAGAACTTTCTAAGGGGTTCTACGCATATTCACATTACATCTGGAGAAAAATGACCAACACTTTATATCATTAGATCGACAGCCACGCATAGGTCTCGAACATGGCACTTTCACACTTCAGCCACTTACCATCTTGAGCGTCTTAGCCACTCAACCATGATGGGGCATTATGCAATAGCATTACTATTACACGATCAAATAACTGGTGACTATTTATGAAAGTGTTGAAGGAATACACATGTTTACGAAGTTGTGTGAAAAGTCAGGGTTTGATCCAGAAATTTTTTCCAGGATCCAATTTCTGTGAAAATTGCTTATTTTTGTGAATTTTCATATCAATTTTTAATAAAAGTCACTTTTTTTGGTAGAAATAATTCATGAAAACAGGTTAAAATGTATGGAAAAATGCCAATGAAGAGATGTTTTAATCGATTGTAATTTTGTGAAGAGGGCTTTTAATTGACTGTAATTTCGTGAAGGGACTGCAAAATGGACCCAATTTTCGTCTGCATCGACCCCTGAAAGTATAAAAGAGCAGTTCGCCTCACACTGAGTTAGTTGTGATTCTCGCTTGCGGTGAATACCTTAGAATATACCTTGCAGTGAATACCTTTTGAATTGTTTATTGTTATCTGCTGTGCAGCATACACTTTTAACAGTATAATCTCAAATGTGAAAATTACAATTCACAGCCAAATGCATATCACTGAAGAATCCATTTAAATGGTTCAAATATATGAACTCTTTAACAAAATTCCTAGATTTAATGTAAAGTAAGAAGCAAACAACTGCAGTGTTTTCACTGGAGTGCAAGAACATGAGAATCTTGCATTTTTTTTTCTTTTCTCGCATTAAAAAATTATTACTGCGAGAAATTCGTGTACCTACAAATCGGTTTCATTCTGTGTAAAATTCTCACATTTCAAAAGTTTCGGGCACTTTTTCAAAAGTTTCGGGCACTTTTTCAAAAGTCACACATGCTTCCATTTTCATAAAGTGGTTATTTGCACAAAATAGGGGGTTTATCCAAGGCAAGGATAAATATCCATTTATAAATGCAGCAAAACCTTGATTCAACAAAATTTAGGGGATTAAATAAAATTATCACAATAGAGGGATGTATCGTTATATCGAGGAGAGCTTATAATCTAGAGAAATGCCAAGGGACCATAAAATTTTATTATTATAGAGGAATTTATCATTGCATAGAATATCATTATAGTGAGGTTTTACTACCTTACCCCTGGGTACCCAACCCAAATCTATAATCAGAAATTCTCACCCATTTTTTTAAAAATCTCACTCAGTTCTGGGGAAAAGGTGAGAAATTCTTACCCATTTCTTTCCTGTAATGAAAACTAGGGATGTAATGAATATTTGGCCACTATTCAGTATTCGGCTGTTTTGCCAAATATTCAGTTGGCTGAATATTCGGTAAGCCAACTGAACAGTTATATTGAACAGTTATTTGGCAGAGTATTTGTAGCTGAATATTTCTACATATTCAGCTGAATAATTTCAGAACAAAGAGAGAAAAATATTTTTTTAATGCATTTACAAATAATATTGCTTGGTTATACTTCATTATGTTAATCTCATATAATAAAATATCCTAAGTCACTGAATTTTAAGCTGTATGAAACATAATCTAACGCATTTAATAATATTACAGAAATGCAGACTTTTCTACTTGGTGGCACTACTTGACTTGATTTTCTAATTTCTTTATTTGGTGAGGGTAGGAGGAATTTTTTTCAGATCCTCAATTACAACCATAATTTTAAAAAGCTGCTAAATACATTTTGCTCAGAGGCTGTAAAGCCTAAAACAGGATGTGATTATGTGTAGTTACCAGATTAATCACATTCACCATAGCATATTTATTAAAATATGAATATCTCAAAATATATTTATGCTGTTACTAGTGCTTAACTTTGTGAAAGATATTTTTTCATGACCAAGATATTTTAGTTCTACAGATAATATACTGTTGTGTGTTTTCAAGTACCTACAAATAATATAAAATGAATTTTAATTAGGGATGCACCGAATATTCGGTTTGGCCAAATACTTAAATATTCGGCAACAGAATAGTAAAGTAATTTAAGTATTCACCAATCGGTAAACAAATACAGATTTTTTATATCATGAATGAAAGAAATGGTATAGTACCATAGTACTAAGCTGATTCAAGTTGTTACTTACTAATATCACATGTGAATAAGTGTTAGAAACCCTTAGAAAGTCCTCCTACCAAGGCACCCCCATCCTTACCAGATATCCCTAACATAGCGTCACACAATCACACAAAAGACTAATATCACAATGAAATTAGTTTTAATGTGAGAGAAAACACTCCGATGTTCAATTTTAATTTTGTTGCTTTTCAATTTTTCTTAAATCTCATGACACATTACATTATCCTTGCTATTACTAACTGATTTAAATTTAAAACAGTAACCAGGAAAAAAAAAAAAAACTCTAAGTGTTCATAAATATGTAAAGTCAACTAACTGTTAATTTTTAAAATAAAATATGCAGGCAAAAAATTACCAGCATTTCACGACTATTTAAAAAAGTTATTAATAATATATAAAGGAAACAAACTTGGATATTAAATTTTGCAGCATTTTAATTTTTGAAGTTTTACACCATATGAAATATTGTTTAAGAAAAAACTAATTAAATTAATCATTGCATGATCATTTTAAATTAATCATTGCATAATCTAAGTTTAATAATGGTTTAATAAATTTTAACCAAGTATTTGGTATTCGGCCGAATATTTGGTTAGAATATTAACCGAATATTCGGTATTCGTTATTTGGCAAAATATGATATTCGATGCATCCCTAATTTTAATGTCTTTTTTTTTTTTTTTTTTTTTTTAGTTCTTAATCATAAAATTAAAAAGCAAGATTTTATTTACAATTGAAATGAAATTTGAAAAAATTTTATATTGGGCCACCGAATATTCAATATTCGGCCTGAACTATTGGCCAAATATCCGGTATTCGGCCAAATCACCATTCGTGACATCTCTAATGAAAACCCAGAACAGCATTATAACGTATGAGCAGTGATCGATCTAGGTTTTTTTCAAAAGAGTAAAAATACTCCTTAACCTTTTTGGAGAGAGTATTTTCTTTTCCAAAGGAGTAAATTAAAGCAACGAACAATTCTGCTAAATATTCAAATACATAATTCATTTGCATTTGACACATACGTCTAGGTACATAAATGTCAGTTCAACAAAAACGAGTGTAATAATTCGATTTTTTAAATTTAAAATCATCAAATCATAATTATTTATCAAAATATACCTAATTTTATATGGAAAAGCAATGCATAAAAATACGCATTCCGAAATTTTGAAGGTGTATTCTGAATTTCTAAAGCGTGAAATACGCATCTAGAGGCGTTATCTCGATCACTGCGTATGAGAGAATAAATTCTGAGCAATAACTTAATAAATCACTGTAAAATGTATTGTATGCTGCCAAATAATGCTAAAAATTATCACATACATAATTGTATAACAGTTACAAAACGAAATATTACTTCTAAAAAAGATAATTAACCCTTTGAGGCGCAACCCTTTCCCAATACTGAAAAAAGGGCAGTCATTGCCATCGCTCGACTTAACGACCAGCAAGATGGCGGACAATCGAAACGTTCATCGCGTGTCACCGATCGAGAGACCCTTTTTTGAAGACAGCTGGCTGTGCCCGGCACAGAGATCAAACATAGAAATCAAATCTATTCTTCGTGACGGGCAACAGTCAAAACGTCAGAGTTTGGTATTCCCAGAGCGGGACCACTGAGCGTTAAAGGGATAAACATTAAATATACTTTTGAAGTGTTAATTAAATTTAAAATAATAATAAATATATTACCTGCTGCTGTTGTAATAACAACTGATGTTGTGCAGCAAGATTCTGTTCACTTTGTCTGATTTGTTCTTGTGATGTGTCTTGTATCTGGTGAAGATGTTGTTGCCAGGGTGCTGTTTGAATAGACTGTCGATTTATAGCTTGTTGCACAATGGCTTGCTGCTCTAAACTTCTTTGTTTCTGCTTTAAAACTAAATTAATACAAATAAATAAATGTATGCAACCTTTTGTACAGATAGATTTCATTGCATTAACACAAAGAGCAAGAAAACATGATTCAGTGATTTAATGCACATAAAAAAGCTATCTTTCCTTTTAATTGATTTACATACTAAAGAAATATGTTTTACTTCAATAAATATTCTCTATTGTTTTTCTTAGTACCCAGATCATCATTAAACTGCCGAAAATGATACAGTCTGGGTACCTGTATGCAAAGTGCTTCAAAAACCTCACCCTACGGAACTTATTATTATACTACCTACTTACAAGTATCGGTAAAAAGCTGAAAGATGAAATTTAAGAAATATTTTTTTGCTTTGAGCTCAAAGTAAATTTTTATTTAAAACAGAAGTTATACAAAAGACATATGATATTTAAAAAGTTATTAAGATGTTATGAAAGTTATGAATAGAATTAGTTTTCACCATAGAGACTGTTCTTGGAAGCGATAATGCTGGTTCATGAGTGTGACTTTGACCAGGCGCGCAACCAAAGGAGGGGTTTTTAGGATTAAAACCCCTCCCAGGACAAACTTTTGTCTTTTCTATTTATATATTTATTTTGTAATTGAAAGATCCTGCCGAAAAAGAACTATTCCCTGGGTTTATAACGAAGGAAATTAGAAGCAGGCACTCTAGGAGAACATTACAGGAGATCTGTTCTGTATAGATACCATTTTTAGACACATTTATTCACCAGCTAGATGAAAGATTTCTGGATCATAAGAACATTCTGAATTCCTTTCAAAATTTGTTACTTTAATATATGACCTCAAATACAGAAAAGTGTAATGGAAAACGTTCTTTAGAACTAGTGTCAATGAATGAAATGGAAGAAGGTTCTGCGAGAGTATAGAAAGTTACATCGAGAACAAATACGAGCAACAAACGCACTAAATGCCTTAGATTTTTGCAGTCGGAAAATACTTCATAATATCTACAGGCTGCTCCAAATAATAGCCGCATTACCAGTAACAAATTGTACTGGTAAGTGCTCCTATTCAACTCTTCGCCTTCTAAAAGCATATCTTTGGATAAAAGCAGACTAGCCATGCTGAACATCTACAAGAACGTTCATGTTAGCCGCCGAAGAAGTATTGAGTGAATTGGCGAAACAACCCCGACACTTAGATATTAAATTATAACATTATCAGTTTAGCATTGAACTTAATTTGTGCTTGTGCATAACAAGGGCAGCTCCAGGCTGAATTCTCGGAGGGGGCAATTGGACTTTTTATGTAGGCCTATAAATTGTTCAAAACGTAAATTGAATGTGTGAAAACATTCGGGGACACATGAAATCCAAGTTCGGAGAGAGCCATGCCCCCCATGGTCTGGAGCCGCCCTTGATACATAAAGGAAATTGTGAGCAATGTGAATTCATTTTTTGAAATATTTTTTTATAGACAAAAAATATTCAACTATGTTTGAAAATTTTTAAGAAACCCCCTCTACAGAAAATTTGTGGTTGCCTCTCTGATTTTGACACCCCATTTGAGACCATGCTTCTCTGAAACCAATCTGATACCACTCATGAAATTTATAATAGCTATTTTTACAGATAAGACTTTTCAGCTGGATTGTTAAAAACCTGATTTTTTTCAGAAAAACCAACCCACTGGGTTTTATCAGGGTTTGGGGTTTTTTAAAGGGAGGAATGGGAGTTCAGAATGTTTGGAAAAATTTTGCTAATTACTAAATAGAACTTAAAGCAACTAATTGATGATAAAAAAAAATCAGTTATAGATGAAAAAATAGTTAAATTAATGATAATAATTGATTACAATTATCAATTATACATGAAGAATGTATAAATCAATAATAGCCAAACATGGTTTGCTCTTAGATAAATTGATTGTTAGTAATAATTTTAACAATTAAATTAAAATACTATACTAGTACTGAAATAGAACTTTTAAACTGTGTCTAGTTATGATAAAAAAATCCTTATTCATTTTAATTCAAATGATTGGCATAACATTTTCTCTAGAAAAAGTCATTCTGAATTTTTTGAGGCTGCTCATAAACTTTACAAGTGGTGTACTGATATTAAGAGAAGTATTAGCAATGTAATTAAAGTTGAAATTTTGAAAAAAAATCCAAATGGGTTTTATTCAAGTGGGCTTTAAAAGAAAAAAAAAAAAACCTACCCAAGTTTTTTTTCGGATTGGGCAAAATCATAAAAATCCTGCTTTCCAGTGAAATGCTCATAATTTTCTATTCAGTCTGTTTTTAATTATTTAACTCAAACTTGGCAATCTTTTGGCAAATGCTCATGTTTGACTATTTATATAAAAAAGCAAAAATTAAATAAAAATAAACTTTTCTATTTATCATGCTTTCCCTGTGAAGTACTGTATGGTAACGATTTAAGAATAAAATTATGAAGCAAAGTTCGATCCAGGAATTTTTTCAAGGGTCCCATTTTTGTGAAAATTGCTTATTTTTTATGAATTTCAACAGTTCTTTTTGTGAATTTTCATAGCAATTTTTGATAAAAGTCACTTTTTTCTTAAAATAATTGATAAAATAGATTAAAATGTAGGGTAAAATGCCAATGAAGGGCCACTTTAATCGATTTTATTTTTGTGAAGGGGTTGTTTTAATCGACTGTAATTTTGTGAAGGGCAGCAAAATGGACCCAATTTTCATCTGCATGTAAAGGTAAGTCTTTTTTCATTTTATTGAAAATTTTATGCCAAAATAGCCATTTTTTCACTGAAAAATGAAATTTTAAAACCTATTTTAAGTAACTTCTTCAAATTGTAGAAAAAAGTACCAGTAATAAAACCTTAGATTATTCCTTGCTGAATTTAATGATTTTTAAATCACTTAAAAATTCTAAAAACTGAAAAGTTGTGATGTTCTTTGTGAATTGAACCCCTATTTTTATCAAAAGTCACTCATGTTGCCATCTAAAAATGGATGAGAAAAAAAAGGCATAATTTTTTTTTTTAAGGATTGTTTGAAACCCTGAATATGCTGGTTAATCAACTGGCAAAAACTTACGATAAAAAATATCAAGCAACAAGCTCTCACTTACTTCAACATTTATCTACCTAAAAAGAAAAGAAAAAGGACTGAAAGACCCCCCACCCCCCCCCCAAAAAAAAGATAATAAAAGGGCTGCCAGGCACTGTACATTGGCATAGTTAACATTAGTGTCATGCATCTCCTTTGTAAAATAAAGCAATATAAATAATATTAATTTAAAAAATATTACTTTTAAAACTTATTTATACTTAAACAATTCTTGTTAGTATGTGTAGTATAGTTCATATATAAATAATTAAATTCTATTGTAAAATTTTTCCCATCCTGTACTAGCATGCTGTTGCAGTATCATAAATCATGAATCTAGTCTCATGAATGAGTTGCATCCTTTGGAAAGTATCCCTCTCTGGTAAGATTTTTTGCTAATTTGTATTACTTTTGCTTGGAAAATATTAATTCCAACTTTCCATGCAAAACTCTTATTTTGGGGAAGCTTTTTCTTTATTAAAACAATTCACACACTGAGATTTGTTAGTAATTTAATGGTATTCCTAGCAAGATATTTTTAAACATAAAAATCTTTTATGGATGTGTATTACAAAACTTAAAACTTGTTAAGTAAAAGCACAGTCTCCTTTCCAGGAGCAGAATTATATCCAGTGTTCTGCAACATAACTTCAAACAGTTGCAAATGTTCTGCAGGCATTTTGTCCAAGTCAGACAGACCATGATAAAATGCAAAATAAGTATAAAAGTTGTGCAAAAAGTGAAGAGAGAAGGCATGGCATAAAGGGCACATCACTTCAATGACTCTGCAGGACATATCATTTTATATCTTCTTTCTTTTAAAAGATAAAATGTTCTGCAAAGACTGAGATTGTTCTGCGACATGTGTCACACTTTTACCTACTTTCTGCTTCTGGGGTCTCCTTTAACATTTCACATGTATACAAACTCACAAGTAAAGTGGCATCTTGATAAAGTTTTATCAAATTCATCATTGTGTCTAATTTCAAGAATGTAGAAAAAAATTTCTTGTTATTTGCAGACTAAAATATTCACGGTATACAGGAATTGATCCAGGAATTTTTTACAGGATGCCACTTATGTGAATTTTAATAACTATTCTTATGAACGTCAAAATCTATTTTCATGAATTTTCATACCAATTTTTTCTAAAAGTCACTTTTTTCTTAAAATAATTACTAAACAAATTAAAATAGATGGTAAAATGCATATGAAGGGTTCTTTTAATCCATTAAATTTTTGTGAAGGGGACATTTGAATCGATTATAATTTCGTGAAGGGGCCATTTTAATTGATTGAATTTTGTGAAGGGACCATAAAAAAAAACCCAAATTTCGCCTGCATTGATCCCTGGTATAAAAAAAAAAAAAACACACATTATCAAACTCACTAGTTACAACGAGTAAAGCTACTTACTTGCTTGCTCAGTAGTAACTCGGTACTGATAATAATGAAAAAAAGTTCCTCCAAATAAGAATGAGAACTTTGGGTTATCCTTCTGTTTCTGCTTAGTCATATGTTCAAATTCAGGTCCATTACGTGCGACAAACTGAGCTAATTTGTCAATGATATTTTTTAACTCTTGATCTGTAATACAAAAGTAAATATTTAATAATTAATATTATAATAAATATATGATGATGGAATATGCATTGCCTGCAAAACCCAAAGCTAATTACAGTGGAACCTGCTAAAGTGACCACCTTGGTAAGGAGATCACGTGTCTGTAGTGACCACTGTTGTAGAATTTCATTTTATAACCACCACATTTTACTGCCTTTGTGCAGTGACTACCTTTATAAGGTGACCGATTTTGTTCTTCTTAAGGGTGGTCATATTAGACAGATCCACTGTACTCATTTTTCTAAGGGCCATAAGTACGTGGCAAAAAAGACATAATACCAAAAAAAAATCTTTCATAATAGATTTTTTTTCTTCCCCCCCCCCTCCACACACACACACACACACACACACACACGAAAAAAAAAAAAAAAAAAAAAGGCTTTTCTTATTCATACTTGAAAATGCGCTACTTTTATGACTAGAGAAACAAACACTAGATTAAGAAAAATAAGTTTGTCAAGCTTTATATTTCTTGGAATTTTGTATTCACACTGAAATTCTCTTTTAGTTTTTGGTACAGCTTTGATAGCATATCTTCTTTTTGACAAGGTTTAATTTGTTTAGGTTTAGTTTTATATTTAATATAATTTCTTTAGGAATTTTTATTAGTATAAATGTATTTACTTAAAGGAGGGTTTGAGATTAAGTAAGTATATCAACTGAATACTAGCTGCGTGCCCATTCTGCACATGGTAGGGAACGAAACTTTTTCTTACATGTGTAATTCGAATTGATTCCAGTGATGTAGAACCTAAAAATAAATAAAATTATTTAGATTTTGGCGTACAGTTACTCATTAGTTACTCGTAAAGTTAGTGTGAGTACAAACCTGAGACCATTGTGATATTATGACACAAAAACTATGTTGGTGTCATTCGTGATCAGAAAAAGAAAAGCTTGACGTTTTGCAGCAAAAATTCCTAACTTTCAAAATGTCTCATTTCTACATCACACTGTTTTTCAGGTTTAAGCTATACCATTAATACCTTAGGCTTAGATGCTACATGATGTGGGCAACCGTTTTATTAGATGCGTACCCGCTCTTCACAAGGCAAGAGGACAACATTTTCCTATGATATGATCATAACTGCTTGTGACAAAACAGAATCTCAAAAAAAAAAAGTTCAGATATAGTCTCTTCTGTTGAAACTACTGCAAATATATTAACACTTAAGTTTCAACAAGAAAACAAAGAATTTTGTTGGTTACAATAAATTACTCAAAATTTGCATTGAAAATGTTACTTTTGGCGTTGGAAACAACTTTATAGTCATATAAACTCCCAGAGATTTTTAGCTAAAATTATTTACAGCATTAACTTAACTATGATGTTATAGCTACTAAACCTGTTGAAGAAGTCCTAAATTAAAAATAATGTTTCTTTGAGGAATAATTCGTGGTGTCCCATCCCTGCCACCTCTCCCCTAAATGTATAACACAAGTACTTACATGGCTGTCCAAAAATATAGAAGAGAAAAAAGAAAAATATCATATTAGAATAAATGAAATGACGGCATTAATTTTTTACCAAGCCAAAACAATACCAAAATGGGATGATTTTAAGCTGTTCCTAGTAATCAAAAATTATACAAGTGAAAAAAAAAAAAAAAAATTCTTGTAACTGCTTACTAAATTTTGAAAAATTAAACTGCCCAGGAGAGCTGGAAATAACTCGAAACATCACACCATTAACTAGCTTCCGTCGAACCAACATCAATAAGTCAAGTTGGGTTAAGTTAGAAATTAATCCCAATTTTAGTATCACTGTGAAAGCGCAATTTGCAATAATCAACACACTCCGAGTTACAAATAGAATAGGAATTGTGTTCAAAAACTGACATATAATAAAACATATACATATGCTAAAGTCGGTTACCGGCAGGAGGTTGAGGTAATTCCATTATTAGTCAGTCAATCTACAAATTAGATCCTCAAAATAGGTTGTTTTCTTGTAGTTTTCAACAACTGCTACCTCCCTTAAATATAAAATAAATACTTCCAAACTATCTTTACTGGGGAAGGAAGACGAAAATTTCACCACTAATAATATTAAAATAACTATATTTTGGTCAAATAATCATGAAAAATATTGTAAACAAAACAAACATTAGTAAATAATATCAATGAAAACATCGCTGCAACTTTTTGTACACTGTGACCATGACTTAAATATACCCTTTCACTTCACTTCAATTTCAGGATAAAAGTGGGGAGGGGAGACGTCAGATGCAACTTCGTAGAAGGAGGAGGCTGTACGGCGTACTTGCCGTACAGCCAGAGGGCCCGTTTACATTAGAGATGAGTTCGGGCTCATTTTTTGAAGCCCGAGCCCGAAGACTTTTAATCCGAGCCCGCCCGAGCCCGAAGTTTCAGCTAAAGACAAATAAAATTAACTACTCCATTAAGAGGATACAATAAATTTTGGAGTTTCACACACCTTCTAGTCCCCCGTGCCGCTATTTTTTGAAATAAGTACGTCTATTTACCCATGAATCACTTTTTAAAATCTGTTTCAAGGAGTATGTTCAACAAAGAAGAAATTTTTCACGAGCCCGAGCCCGAGTCGGGCTGAGCCCGTCTCATCTCTAGTTTACATGTGCAAAAATGCGGAGTAAATCCCGGGACTTACACTGCTTTCTACCCGCTTCCCTACTTAGGGGGGAAATGCGGGGTAGAAAGATTCCTGGTCGAAAGGAGGGTTAATGCAGAGTCAACCCCGCTTTCCCATGATGCATTGCGAGTTTTTCCCTGTACTCGGGACCTTCGCAATTAGTAACGGGCCTGCGCGTGTATTTTGATGAGCCGGCCAAAGACAGAGTGGCTATTCGGACCGGCCGGTGCGGATAGCTTACAGGCTATTCGGCCCGTTCTGTAGTGCTGCCATCTATATTTAAATGTTCGTACTAATAATTCACCAATAATTTATTTAAAATTGTATGTTTACTTAGAGACTTAGACCAAAGAAAACGAATTTCGTTCGCAATTTCTATTTTTAAAATTTATATTTAAGCTTTGGTCTGAAATGAGTAAGTTTTTAATATGAGGTATAAAACTACAAAAATTTAAATTCCCGTTAATGAAATTCAGTGTAAGCTTTACAATAAAGGCAATCGTAAGTTTCCGAAAGGTTTGACGACTGGAAATAGAATTGCATGAAAATTCTTTTATACATATTTAATGTATTCGTGACGATATTTTATACGTATGTAAAATTATCAAATGAAACAAACAATTTTGCAAATTTTTATACAATTCCAATTTTAACGATCATTAAATTCATCGGAAATAATCCTCGCTTGTTAACTTTGCTTATTATTTTTTTAATGAATTTTACATATATTTTTATGTAAACTATTATTTTTTTAAACATACTTCAAGTTTGCAATATATATAAAGCTTTGGTTTAATAAAATTTAATTAACTTTTACATAAGGGATGAGGGCTCCTCACGTCGTGTTCGTTTTCTTAAAATAAATTTAATGAGGCAAACAAATACAATTCTAAAGATGTAGTATCTCACGAAAGCAGGGCCCGATTATGAGCATCAGGGGCCTGGGGCATTGATGGATTTGGGAGCCCCATCTATGAAATTTGTTTTACTTTACATAAAATTTTGATATAAAAAAGAATATTTCAGAACAACATTTGAAATTGGGGCCCTGGGCAAAGTCCCTATTTGCCCATTCGATAATAAAGCCCTGCACGAAAGTAACATAAATATAATAAAGTCAATAAAAAACACAGAAATATTATATTCTGCTCCATATATTCAACTTTTTAAACCAATCATGCAATTAAACAGGTTTAGCTTTTCGAAGAATAATTCTTTTATTTTATTTATTATTCCCCCCCCCCTTCTTTACGCGAAACATTGGAAAGAGAAATTCTAAAATGAAGGCAATATAAATTAGTTTATTTATTAATAGGTATTTCATTTAATTTTTTGTAACCATGTCCATGTATAAATGTTTTTGGAGTGCTGTAACATAGCTCAAATATAATTTTCACAGTGACCTTTTGTGTGCTAAGCAGATAATATTTTTGCACTTATTTAATTGAACAAACTAGTGTCAGGTTTAACAATATAAAAAAATCTGGAGTGACTCCACTCGACTTTCCAAACACTTACGATTAAGATCATTACCAAGCATTTTTATAAATTTTAATCGATGAATAATTCAAACATATATACCAAATTGAAGCTCAATGGAATGCGCCGTTTAAACGCTAGCGCACTTTCAAGAATTTCCCTCCATAGGCCATAATGTAAAAGAAATCTTCGTCGTAGCCCTGTAGAAAAACTGTAAGTCCTATGCGTACCAAACTCAATACCGGTCTTGCGACGGTGGTTTGCAACATATATACCCAATTAGAGCTCAATCCAATGCCCCGTTTAGGAGCTATCGTGTTCACTCACATACACACACACATACATACATACACCTCGTAAAAATAGCATAAATGAATTCAGAAGACCTCAAAACGTGTCACCAAAATCTCGAAGTCGAATTTTTACTTTCCGAACATGTACCCCTCCAAAAAAAGTATTCGAGCAAGAGAGAAATTTCCTACGTTGGTTTCGTATATTAAAAATTATTTATCATAGAATATGAATTAGGCTATGTATAAATGCGACATTTCGTATTTCCGTAAAGTTGTGCATTTTTCAAAAACTCAATTATTATTCGTAAATCTAATATAGGAAATTTCTCTCTTGCTCGAATACCTTTTTTGGAGGGTGTACCATGTAAGGAAAGTATTGTAATCATGAAAAAAATCGAATTCGAGATTTTGGTGTATTTACACGTTTTGAGGTCTTCTGAATTCATTTATGCTATTTTTACGAGATGTGTGTGTGTGTGTGTGGGCGCCGGCAGAATATTTCCCAGGGGGGGGGCAAAGACTACTCCAGGGGGAAGCAAAGACTACTCAAGGGGGGGGGGTAAAGACTACTTCAACGTATGGTTACCATGTTGGAAAGAGCAAAAAGCAGGGGAAAACACTGCATACAAAAATCCAGGGGGGGGGGGCATTTACCCCCCTTGCCCTATGCTGCCGGCGCACAGTGGAGTATTCGTATCAAAATCCTGGCCAAAAGTCGAAAATTTTAAATTTGTTTAAAAACAGTATATGTTTTTGGATAGCCTAGTAACTGATGCATCATGTAATGCATGTTTTTCGACCATAATTCATATCCAAAAGATGCAACACTCGGTTTAAAAGCACGTTTCTTCATTTACGGCAAGAGATTTCAGCGTTTCCTATTACTTCGTCTTGCATTTTTTACGGGCTCTTTAAATTAATTTACTGATTTGATACTAAGTATAATTGTAGTAAAATATATGTATTTTAATTATATGTATCTATTAGCGTGAAAAAATAATATGACTTTATTTTAAAAAATTGTAAACTTTTTTTTTCTTATTTTTTTTTCAAAGATCCACATTTCAAAAAGCTTTTTGAAGGGGTGTCGCGGCTTGTCGCGCCTAATTTCAACTATAATCGTAATTATTACAGTATTGAGTGTCTATTCCAAGAAAAAAATGTTCCCCCAACATCCACCATTTCTTTAAAAAAAATTATTTATATAGCGCCATTTTTATTTTTTCGATAATTTTTCGACGGGTGATCGCAAAAGGGATACAAACATACGCGCTTGTACTTCTCATAAACTATAAATTATGTGCAAGTGTTTGGATAAAGGTATATAAAATTTCATTTCAGTTAAGATTTAACATCGGCATTTTAAATTCAGTATGTAATTTCTTATTTTTCTGATGTAAATTGGCTATAAGAAGAAAATTTCTACATATTCCAAAATTGCCCTTTCTTAGTCCTGTAAATAGTCCCATCTATTTACAGCTTAGTTTTCCATTTATGTCGTAAATTGTGTCCAAAGCAAAAGTTCCCCATTTTTGGATCTCAAAGGTTGGCAACTGTGACTTCGGGTCATTGGAGTGTGAGTGTGTAAACAGAAACACGTGCTAGCTCAGTCATTTTGAAGTGCTGGCTTGAAATAAATTACTTTCTGCTCCAGCTTGGAATGAGATTTTATGGGTTTCAAGTAGGCTTCTTTTAAGCAGTGTCCTTTTAGCTGCTCTAGACAAAGGCCAACGAAAAAGAGCAAGCCTTATTACAGCGAGACCCTACAACTTCGCTACAGCTAGAACCTACAACAGAGGGGCCCGATGGTGGTCCCCCCCCCCTCTCTCTCTCTCAAAAAAAAAAAAAAAGTGATTCTGAGTGAAGACGAATATCAGAGTTCAAAAGAATCAGAATGAAAAAGTTAATCTTCAGAAGTCATTAGAAAACTAAGATCCCTATAGTAACTACATTTAGATAAATTTTTATGTTAAAAATTGATTTATAGATAAGTAGTATTATATTTATAAGTATTATTAAAGTATTACATTTATATATTTTTATTGTGGTTAAGGCACAGCTACACGGCTATTTGCCTAACGGAAGGTTGCCTTGGGCGGAGGGCTTTTTAAGGGGTTCTAATGCGTATTCACGTGACATCTGGAGAAAATCGCCCAAAACTCCAGACCGTTAGATCAACAGCCGCGTGCTATTACATTTATAACTGGTATTATACAATAGCAGTACTTCCCAGTAAGGGACACTCCCCCGACAAGACATTTGTTAGAAACCAACTTCGTGTCGTTTGGCGATATATCGCCAAATTTGGCGACAACACGCTTTTTTATATAATTTAAGAAATACATAATACTAAAGAGTAAGTCAAAAGTCAACAGTAATGATTTTAACGCTAAAACACATGAAAAATATTTTTGGCCAGGATTTTGACACAAATACTCCACTGTGCGGCGCCCTGTTTGTGTGTATGTGAGTGAACACGATAGCTCCTGAACGGGGTATTCGATTGAGCTCAAATTCGGTGTATATGTTATAAATCACCGTCGCAAGACCGGTATTGATTTTGGCGTGTATAGGACTTTTAGTTTTTCTACAGGACTACGACAAAGATTTCTTTTACATTATGGGAGGAAATTCTTGAAAGTGCGCTAGCGTTTAAACGGTACATTCGATTGAGCTCAAATTGGGATACATGTTATAAACCACTATCGTAAGACCGGTATTGATTTTGGTGTGTATAGGACTTAGTTTTTCTACAGGGCTACGACAAAGATTTCTTTTACATTATGGCCTATGGGGAGAAATTCTTGAAAGCGCGCTTAGCGTTTAAACGGTGCATTCGATTGAGCTTCCATTTGGTATGTATGTTTGAATTATTCATCAATTAAAATTTATTTAAATGCTTGGTAATGATCTTAATCATAAGTGTTCGGAAAATTGAGTGGAGTCACTCCAGATTTTTTCATGATTACAATACTTTCCTTATATGGTACATGTTCGGAAAGTAAAAACTCTCAGGTCATAAAATGAATGATTTTTAATTTTAAATAGTTATAAGCATAGTACATTTAAGATTTTAAATTTTCACTTTGCATTGCGCTAGTTACAAGTACAGTTGCACACATTTAAGTAAATTTTAAAAATGTTTCCCCTAATACAACACATTCTCATAACATTTTTCTTTTTTAAGTTTTATGAGCACTTTGTCCTATGGCGTGAAATGGTAAAATGAGTAAGTATTCTTATAGATAAATTGTCATATTTAAAGAATATTAAGCAAAATACTAAATAAACAATGACGTTATTTTATATATTTTGCAGCACTTATATTTAAGTAATTAGCATTTCATTTGTTCTATTCATACATTTAAAACATCGAAAATTGGTTCTCAGAATTCAGTATCATCAGTATTGTCACCAGTCATTCAAGGATTCTGACCTACCGTGCGGCTGTCGATCTGGAGCTTTGGTCGGTTTTCTCTAGATGTCACGTGAATAAGCGTTTGAACCCCTTAGAAAGTTTGCCGCCTGAGACATCCCTTAGACAGATTATCCCAAGTGTAGTGTTTGCCTTAAATACACAATGCAATACAATGTATCCATTCATTTTACTATCAAATGACCAAAGAGAATATGGCACTGCGAAATATTCATAAAAGTACTGTATGATCTGTTTTGCATAAATGTTATCGGTTATGTACTAGTAGAGTTCAGCCATTATAAGAACGGACTAAGGTATCCTCCTCCATTTTTCCAAGCACATATACTTCTTCAGAAAAAAAAGGTACTATACAATTACCAATATATCAAATTAACTATATTGTTTTACTAAACAAGAACAAGGGTCGCTGATCATACTGCAATACAATAAAATAAAAGGCAAGTCGTTTCGAAATAGTACCCTACACTTTTGAGTACCATCTCTTATCTTCCATATGACAGTAAATCAACATTAAATGAGTACTAATGAATTGAAAGTTTAAATTTTATTAAAATGTAAATATGTAACCATAGGAAGTCGGGAAAAAACGCACAATATTGAAGGGGTTATTTTTTTAGATGAGCAGGGGGGGGGGGCGTGAAATAAAAAAATGTAAGGCAGGAGTGGGCACACGAAAGGGCGCAAACAGAAGTACTTTCATGTATTTTGTATTTATCTCCATTGAAAATTGACATTCAGGTAATTTTCCAAGGACAGTTGTCTGATTTATAAGTGCACAGTATGCACAGTAGCCCCATTGCCCCCTAGGTTTTGGTGAAGTGAAATTTTTTTAAGCATTTGAATTTTTTTGTATCCGTTTTGCAGTAAAATGTTTCATACTCTGAAAGCCCCCCCCCCCCAGTAGAAACATTAGTATTTTCACTTAAATCCTGGTTTCAAATCAAATTTGTAGAAGAGTGGGGTGAAGGCGCTTTTTCCAGCTTCACATTAAAAACATAAAGAATGTAGGAAAAACTCTAACGGAAAAAACGCCAACCAGAAAAAAAAAACTAATCCTCCCTTCACCCCCCCCCTTTAAACCAATAATTTTTACTTAAATATTGTACATGAACTTATTTCGTTGTTCAGTAAATATGATAATATATTTAATCAAATATTGGCTTGCCCCCAAATTCTTTTGTTTTTGAGTAAAGGAGGTGCTTTTGTAATTTCAGAGCATTCAATTTTAATCTATTATCATATTAATCACAAAAATTTAAAACCAAGCCACATGTCAAGATCATGAAGGTCATAAAAGGGAGGAAAGGAGGGGAGGGAAATCTTCCCTTCTTTTTCCTGGAAAAAAGGAAAGATTCCTCCAACAAAAGATACTATGACCGTCGGAAATAGTGTACGGTCAAGCAATTTCTTTGAGGTTGATTCCTGTTCAACTCACAAAATACATGTACTGTACAAACATTTTACATTTAAGAATATTATACCCAGTAAAAACATTTAAAAGCTATGTGATAATAAATATTTTATCACATTTTTTATATCAGCTATTCTATCTAGAAAGATACATCCTTTTATTGAGATTTTTTTAAACAAAATATTCAAAATTATATAAATGAAAATTTTTAAAAGCTGAATAGAAACTGAATTGACTTCAAACGATTTATTTAAATTTTAATGAAACTTAAAATCATAATAATTTCATTTTTTTTTCTCTAAAATATTTAAATCATTTTTATTTCCTAGTTTTGTGGAACTTCTAAATAGTGATGAATTATATATAAATGACAATAAAACATTCAAACTAATATCAAAATATTCAGAAGCCATGTGCCTCAGATTAACTAAAATCTTAAAGGTAATATGATATATTCTCTTGAAAATAATAAAATAAAGAAATAATTTAATTACTGAATTATTAATTTAATTAACTGATTGTTCAATTTGTGTGTATTCTTAGGACAAAGTCCTAGTCATTCGGTAACAAATTATAACATTTTCGAAAATTTTAAATACCATCTCTCACCTAACAGGCAATCCTAAAAAAAGAATATAAGACTCTACAGATTTAACATGCACGTTCTCTGTAATATATTACCACCTTTAGTCTGATTCGTAATCAGTTATGGATTATTATTACTGGTTTTCTTTTTATAAGTGCAAGAGTTTACTCTGATTCATGGTAATTTATCATTTAACTCTTTGGTTTTAAATAATAATTCTTAAAAATAAAGGATTTATAAGTATACCGTTACCGGGTGATTCAAAATAGATGTTAAGGCAATTATTTTTTAAACCGTAAGTGATCGAAACATACTTCCAATTAGAAAAGTTCGTCAAATTAAGACTAGCTTTCAGATATGGCATTTTTTTACTAGGGGTGGTGTACATTTAAAATACGAAATTTAGTTTTTATACGGTCCCTCTTTCTTACCCTTTATATTTAGAAGAATGTTGCTCTTTGTCTAAGAAAATTAATGAAATAAATCTCGTGCCTCTAAGTGAAATAGTTAGCGAGAAAATTAATTTTGAAAATGATGACTTATACCACTTTACCTACGGTGTTGGCGTCAGTTTTCATATAAATTTTAAAAATAGAAATTGCGGACGAAATTCGTTTTCTTTGGTCTAAATAAACATACAATTTTAAATAAATTATTGGTGAATTATTAGTACGGACATTTAAATATAGATGGCAGCACTACAGAACGGGCCGAATAGCCTGTAAGCTATCCGCACCGGTCGGTCCGGATAGCAACGGCCATCCAAAGAGGCCTACGGATGCTCGAGTCTTCACGTATACATCAGGCATTTCTTACCTTCCCAGTGCTTTCAAACGTTATTTAATGTAGTTTTAAGTAGTAATTGTGTTACTAATTCAAGTACGAACTCATGGTTAATTTTTTTGCTATGATACATATTGACATAAAGAAAATAGATACATATAATTTGAAGGAAAAACAAAGTAGCGCTTACTCTCATGATTCAAGATTGCTTATTTTAGTTTCACAAGTGGATATTTAATATACTTTAAAATAACTAAATACACAAATGAGAAAGACATTTTTATAATGAATATTTCATGAACGTAGTCGTATTTCCTACGTTATTTTAAACAATTTAACATTAATCTTTAACAAATGATGTATTAAAGCGCATTTCAGTGTTTTCGGGATATCCTGTATATTGGGGAAAATAGATAAAATACGCTCTATAGCGCGATCCCTAAATTAATTACTCTTTAATAAAGACATTTCATGTAGTATATGTTATTCTTTTGTCGCTTTCTCAATCGAAGTTTGGAATTGAGCAAGCATAATGAACGCTTGTACAAAATATTAACTACATTTGAAGTTTCTGTATAAACGGGAAAAAATCAATAATTTTATAATTTACTGTATTTCTGCAACTGTACCAGATGTAAATCTGAATCACATAATCAAGGCATATATAACTGATAAATAACATTTTCAACTGGCAAAATTAAATTGTGTAAATAGTATCACAACGTCATGCTTATTTACAAGAATAAAAACTGCTCAAGTAAGTAATACGATTTCTGATTAAAATAATTTATTTATAAATAACACATGAGTAAGTATTCACTAAACATGATATGTACTTACATATTTTTAGAATTTCTAAATACATTATAAATGTGTTCACGTACCTTTACATTCAGAGCAAAATCTTCGAATTTTAGGATAAATTTTTATGAAAGAAAATGGCGCAAGATTCACAAAACGATTACCTACATCTGAAGTTCTTTAGTACGACAAAAGTATAAAAAATTGTTTTAAAGTAATGAAATAATATAACATTTATAATACTTAGAATAATAAAATAGAACACTGTGACTGGGGGAAAACAGGCCTCAATGATAAACTCATTTTTAGCGATGGCAACTCATACGCAGGCCCGTTGCTAATAACGACGGTCCCGCTGTACTCCGCTTTAACCCGGGATTTTCCATTTTCACATGTAAACGGGCCTAAAGGTAAGGTGACCAGATTTTTGTAGTCAGAAACGGGGACATGTCCCCGATTCTGACAATAAAACTGGGGACATTTATAATTAATGCAATAATTAACAGTAATTTAATTGAAAAACAATGCAATAATTAAAAATTGTCCCCAGTTCCATTTTTACATTCTGGGGACAATTTGAAAAACATCCTGAAAATGGGGACATTTGGTCACCTTATCCAAAGGAAATGTGCCTCCTTCTACGGAGTTGCATCTCCCGAGCCACTTTAAGGTGGATTTCCAATTTTTGGTGGCAACGACACTAAAAGCAAACCTGAAAGTTTCGGTTCGTTGTTTAAAACACCCGAGACCTGAAAAAGTTTCGACATCAGGTTTTATGATGAATAACTTTGTGATGTGTGTTGCTTGCTTTTATGTTTATCTCTGAAAATAATTTTAGCTGTGATAATTTTTTTTATTATCGCTATCCATAGTAAGTACTTTTAGTAGACTTTTAAAAATTTAAATTTGTAAATTAAAAATGGCCCTTGATGTAGCCAGTGAATACAGAAAAGTTTCTGGTTTTACATTGTGTGTTAGATTAAGCATGGTTGTAAGGGGGGGGAGAACATGGAATTTAGGACACTTGCCCCTTGTACAGTTTTAGCATATTGTCTTATGTAAAGTGACCATATTTTCTGAACCGAAAATCAGGACATTTCTAAACCACAGGGCTAAAAATCAATCCCGGATACCCCCCACCCCTCCCTCCCGAAGATTTTTTCCTACTCATAAACTGATTTGCTACTCTTATGAGAAAAATGTGTTGAAAAAATATAGCAAATAAAATATGCCTATTATATAAGCTTAGCTTTTAAATAATTTTATGGTTAATTCTTGGATAACTTTCCCAAATAATTTGCTTTCCAACATTTACTATAGAATCACCATCCACTGATTATAGGTATGTATTAATACCCATATATTATAAAACAATCATTTTCATAAAAAATAAAGTAACAAAAAACTTTGTAAATAGCACAATCATTTTCATGTTAATTTACTCCCAATTTATTTTACATTTATTTATTTCATAAAGCAGTACTTTCGTGGGACAGGAATGGAAAGGGGGACATTTTAGGGTTCTATAGGTAAAGTGACTAGACGCTCTGCTTTTGGCGGGATAGTCCTGATTTTTACCTATATGTCCTACTGTCCCCACATAACCCTAATATGTCCTGCTTTACCATTCCTGTCTCGCCTAAGTCTTGCTTCATGAAAAATAAATTTACATGAAAATGATTATGTTATTTACAAAGTTTTTTGTTATTTGTATTTAACAGCAGTTTTTTTGTTTGTTTTTAAATTGATGAAAATGATTGTTATATGTATTAATACATACATATAATCAATGGATATTGATTCTACAGTTATTTTTAGAAAACCATTTTGAAAAGTTATCTAAAAATCTATACAGTGAAATACGTTTAACATGAAAAATCGGTTAACACGAAATGACACAACGGTCCAGAACACAAAATATGCAATTTAATGCATTTTTGTTGTTCTTTTAACACAAAACAAAAATTGTTTAACACGAAAAAAAGTTCTGTTTTAATCAGTGGCATGTTTGAGACAAGTCACGGTTTACGTTTTTGTGGAAAATAAATTTTATTTAAATTCTGGGAAATGGTTTTTCTACCTTTTGTCATCCTAGAAGTATTAATAGTATCATCCATCAGGTCTCTCCCCCTCCCCCTAATGAATAGAATTCTTATCTGTGTCAAAGAATCGGCAATTGGTGGGAATGCACTTTAGTTATCCTCTGGGCTGTTCTTTTTCCCGTGAAGAAGGGTTGAAAGGAGTTTGGTGACAAGAAATTACCACGCATTTCAGGAAAAATGATTAACAGTGTACACAGTTATTAAAATGTGCATTCTAATGGAGAAATGAATAAAACTATGGAAGATCTTGAACAATTTGTGGACAATATGGCTCTGAAAAATGAATTCTACAAAAAAGATAACTAATTTTTTCTCCCCAAAATAATATTATTTGTAATTGCTTTTCATGCCAATGAATGCAATCTACTTGTTGTTTAACAGGAAATCAATATAAAATATAAGAACATCGAAAATATTGTGAGTTTTGCTCTTTTTTTTTTACGAATCTTTTAACATGAAAAAATATTTTGGTCCCTTCGGTTTCGTGTTTAACGTTTTTCACTGTATATAAAAGAGGTAAGTCTATGTCTGTTCACTATACGCGTCCAGACCGTTCGAACCGAAATGGACCAAATTTGGTACACTGACTAAATAGGACAAGAGAAATCTAATGGCATAAAAATGAAATTAATCGGATAAATAGTTTTTGAGTTACTTTATATTTTGTGCAGTTTTCAGCCATTTTTCCTTATTGGAGGCGTCCCGTGAATGAAGGGGGAAAACGTTAATTTCTCTCAGGTTCTTCATTCCCAAGGTAATTCCAGCACGCGTTGACATAGCAACAGGGTTTAGGGGTGTGGGTCACTGGCGGAATTTCTGATATCAGGCAGGATGTAACTTTTATAATAGATTGTGAACCTGAGGGTGTATATTTGTGTATTTAAAATGTAGTTATTTTCTTTAGTTCTCTTTGCAAAGAACAAAATAAAACAAATCTTTGAGTTAAATTTCAGGTAATGATTGAAGTGAGCTATCTATATATATAAAAGAGGAAAGTCTGTCTGTCTGTTTGTTCGCTATACGCGTCCAGACCGTTCGACGGATCTGGATCAAATTTGGTACACTGACTAAATAGGACAAGAGAAAGCTAATGCCGTAAAAAGATTAATAGTTTTTGAGTTATTTTATGTTTTGTAAGGATTTTGGCTATTTTTCTTGCATTTTATGTTATTACAAGCTAAATTTTCGTCCGAACACTATATTTTTTATATCATCGGAAACTACAGAGTTTTCTTTTTTAAATAAAATTTGTTACAAAATCGTACTTACATTTGCCAATTTTGGGCAATTTTTTAAAGGAAATCCTGTTTCGAAGAAAATGCACTGCTTTTAAAAATATGCTATTTTTAAACTGTCGCATCGAAAAACCTAATGGGCAAAAATTTTCCATCTTTTTACCGCTGATTAAATATTTATTTCTCCCACTTTTAAATTTTGAACCGTGCAGAAATGTTTATTAGATTTTTTTATATGACAGGGTTTCTACAGACCTGGAAAGTCAGGGAAATGAGTTTTGGTCAGGGATTTGGGAAAAAAGTCAGGGAAATTAGCAGAAATTGAAGAAATGTCAGGGAAATGCAAGAAAAATTGAATTCTGCGGTAAAATCAAGAAAATATTTGCTGTTTGAACCTAAGTATAGAAATTGTTTTATTTTCATTTTCTCATTCAACCTTATAAATGATTTTAAAATGTGTTGTTTATGAGCATATTTTGTGCAGTTGAAATATGCTTAGTTTTATCTTAAATTATTATCAAACTTAGTTTTTGTTAGAATCCAGTAGTGTGAAATAAGATTCTTGTATATATTAATTTTATTATTATTTGTAAAAAAAAGGGGCAAAATATATAAAAAATTATTAATTAAAGGATGTAATGTTAAAAATAGAATCACAAAATTCGGGAAAGCACACTAGATAAAGTCAGGGAAGAGCGTGATAGATGTCAGGGAAGCAAAAGCTGTGAAATCTGTAGAAACCCTGTACGAATTTGTTTCTGAAAAGATCACAGGTTAAAATTCTCTCTGGACTGCAAGTTCCGCAATTGAAGGTAGCTATCATTCCCCCACTGGTTTTCAAGGTCACTACAGTACGCTTGGTGAAAGAGGGAAGAGAGTGGTGGAGATTGAAAAAGAGAGATGGGACGGTGACCATGCTAATATAATCCACCAACCCCCACCCTCCTTCGCACCGCCACTACGTGAAATTCAGGCAGACTGGTTATTATATTGATGACTGGAAACTTTTTTTTCGTTGGTGCATATATATAAAAGACTACATATTAGAACTCAGATAGGTAGATTGGAGAAGCCTAGCCACGTCAAATTCTCAGTAACTCGGATCGTTGGCAAGCCCTGTATTCATTTTTTTTCTCTTTGCAACGGGAAATCCCATGTTTTTTTTATCACTGCAGCGGGAGGATTCTCATTCTAGCCTACCCACGTCCAATTTCCAGTAACCTCTGTACACCAACAGATGCCAATGTTCATTTCTTTTTTGTTGCAGTGGGAAGTCCCATGTCCTTTTTTTATCGCTGCAGTGGGAGGATTCACATTCTTTCCCTTTACAATTTCATACTGATGGCTGGGCTCTATTTGTTTTTAGTAGTTGCATAGGTATTAGCGATAAATGACTGTTAGAACACAGACAGGTAGAAGCGGAGAAGTCTAGCCACGTCGGATTCCCGGTAGCCTCTACGCCATTAGGTGCTTTGTTCTTTTTTTTTTTTTTTTCTTTGCAGCGGGAAGTTCAATGTCCTTTTTTTAATCATTGCAGCGGGAGGATTCACATTCCTTCCCTTTACAAGCTATATTTAAGGTAAATGGCATTTCTCTTTCATTGCACGGCAATGCTGGGCCACGCTGCTAGTTAACAATAAAATTATTTACAGGGATGTGCCAGCTGCTCCAAATTGTGCCAAATCAATCCTGATGTGCCAATCTGCTACAAAAAGATCATTTTGGGACATTTTTTCTCCAAATTCAGCAAAACTGCTACATTTTTAATTTTTCCATGTATGTGGAAAACGTTTGTAAATCTTCCAAATTTTTACAAAAATCATCACACATTCTAAGCATTCTAATTTCAATCTTTCTCTATTAATCTTAAAAATGAATATTTTTTCTTTGGCATCCCTTTGTTTAAACCTCCAATGCCTCAAGAGTAAAAATTGACCTCTGTTTTAAATTTAATTATTTATAAATTGGTTATTTTTTGTTACCAAATTTTTTATAAGCCGCTGATGGTAGTTAACCCATTTGTGCCCCAGATATTTTTGAGACTTTCTACGATTTTTGCTAATACCAGCAATAATAGATAAATTTCTGATGTCAACTTCTTGAACAAGGGATGATTTCTTTTAAAATCATTATGTATAAAAATTGAAATGTCAACACTCCTACTGGTCATGTTAAAATATTTTGTAGAGTTGAGGTTCAATACTCGTGAATAAAGGCTAGGAAAAATAAATAACGTTTTCGACTGATAGCGAAAATGCCTTGCCAAAAAAGGGACACTAGGCATAAATGGGTTAATATAGTTTAGTAAATATTGTATTTTTGATTTAAAATCCAGTATTTTGTATAGCAATGTATAAAATAACTGAATTTTTATATTTCATAAGTCTCTGACTCTCCTCCACTTCCCCCCCCCCCCCCCCCCCCCCCCGAAAAGAAAAACAACAACAAAAGAGAAAAAAGCAAAAAGGTTTTTGTTTATAAGCTAAGAGTTTTTAAGAACCTCCTTAATTTTTCATTTTTTAGATTGGCATTCTTTAATGACTTTTCCCTTTCCCTCCAAAAATAAATTTTGTATTTCAAATTGACATTATTGTGCTCCAAAAGTGACTTTTTCTTGCTAATTGCTCCACTTATCTGTTTTTCTTGCTCCAAATTGCTCCAAAAATGTCTTTTTTCTTGCTCCACAAATCGCTCCAAAATTTAATTTCAGCTGGCACATCCCTGTATTTAAAACCTAAGTTTATATAATATGCCTATTTTATTTGTATATTTGCTATATTTTTTCAACTCATTTTCTCATAAAAGTAAAAAACCAAATTATGTGTAGATTAAAAAAAATCTTGGGGGGGGGGGTGGTATTCGGTATTGATTTTTACCCCTCCCGACTCTGCGGCTAAAAAATGTCTGGATTTTAAGTTAAGAAAAAATGGTCACTTTATCTATGGGAACAGCAGAGCATATAGGTTAAAAAAACAGGACTGACCTGTCAAAAGCAGGATGTCTGGTCACTTTAGGGGTCATTCTGCAGTATTTGGCTTTACAAGCGTGGGGGGAAAAAAAATTAACTGCAATACATCATTTTAAAGCTTGAAATTTCTTCTGTTAAAGTTTAACAACAAAAAGATTAAACAGAAATTAGAGCATTTTGTTTGCAGTCATACAGAAAAATGTATTACGTACGAGAAAAGACTAAACAGAAATTAGACAGGCTGTCTACCGCTCCGGAAAGTCTGAAAAAAGCCGGGAAATTGGAAAATGGGTCCGGAAAGTCTGGAAAAAACTGGGAAATTGGATAATGGGTCTGGAAAATTCACCAAAAGAATCATTTTTTTTTTTCGGTATCCCTTTTTTTTAACCCTTCCTATTTGTCAGTCTCGAAACCGAAAGCAACTGCAATGCATTTTTCGGACCGCGAAAGCATCAAGCCATGTGTTTGCATAAGGAGGGAAAAATGGGGGCTCATCCATCGTGACGGAAGGGTAAAAAAGCTGTCGTCAGCGCGTGATCATCCGTCTGGTTTGCAATAGAATTTCATTCACTGATTATTTATTTTAACTCAGTGTTCTGGATTTGAAGTGTAGAAGGACGAATGTGGCTAAAATTTGTGCTAGAAGTATCGTGGACGGGATTAGTAGATGATCATACGTGATTTATTCAATCATTTTATTTTCCACGTACGTATTTATTTTTATTGCTTAATATTTCTCAATATTTATGTATGCATGCTCGCATATAACACTAGCAATTGGCCCCTTTTTTTCTTAGAAAGTGTGCGCTCTTTGTTTGAGTTTCGTTTTATTTTTTGAATTTAAAGTATTGGATAGTGTTCAATTTGGAGGACTTATCTCTTCATTAGAATGGTTGCTGAAAGTCCGTCAAAGAAGTCCTCCGGGGAGCCGGGCCTCCTAGCAGATATTTTAAAACATTAATATTAACTCTAATAACAATAAGATTTAAAATCCCCCCCCCCCCCTGGAAATGGAAACTTGTATACGTTCTACCTCCCAAAAGTCAGGAAATTGACTTTCAGAAATTTGGTAGACGCCCTGTTAGAGCATTTTGTTTGCAGTCATACAGAAAAATGTATTACATACGGGACATTATATTTTTAACTATTACTCAAAAAATACTTTATTTTATTTCCAAGTTTCTATGTTTCATAAAACCTTTTCAACAGTAGTATTATGTGAAATAAAAATAAAAATAAAATATTTTATCACAAACTTTCAAGGATAAATTTATTTTTGTCACTTACGAAACAATTTTTAGCTTATTTTTAACTAATAATATTGATGACAACTGAAAATTTTTTTTACTCCTCAACTAGTAAACTAGCTTCTTAATTTATTCAATTAAAACATTATAGCTTTTCATTTCGAAGCTGGGCATGACAAACAAAAATGTGTTACAGAACAAAATGCAAAATTTTGATTTAAAACTTGGCAAAAATTTAACTTTTAGAGTATGTTTATGACTTTTCTGACAATTATGCACTAAGTACAATATATATATATACATATATATATACATATACCAGGTGATTCAAAATAGATGTTAAGGCAATATTTTTTAAACCCCAAATGATTGAAACATACTTCCAATTAGAAAAGTTTGCCAAATTAAAAGAGTAGCTTTCAGATATGGCATTTTTTTACTGGGGTTGTATACATAATAAAATACGAAATTTAATTTTTATACGGTCCCTCCCTTCCTTCCCTTAATATTTAGAAGAATGTTGCTCTTTGCCTAAGAAAATTAATAAAACAAATCCCGTGTCTCTAAGTGAAATAGTAAGCAAAAAATTTATTTTTAAAAATGATGACTTATGCCACTTTACTTACTGTGTTGAGGTCAGTTTTCAGACGAAAAAAAACTTTACTTTAGGGGACCCACTTTGAGTGGATAAAAGATAAATAAAGATCCCATTGTTGGGAAAAGCAGTTAAATACGTTCAAATGTGTGAAATGAACAGGTACAGTTTTACCTAAAATGGTCGGTACTGCTTTATGAAATGAACGATAATGTAGTTTTTTAGGGGGGGTCATCCACTGATTACATCACTCTTCTAGAGGAGGAATTTTAAAGTGTAAAAGAGAATGGCAAAATAATGGTGTGGTAACTTTCACTAGAAACTGCCAAACATGCTTTACAGGAAAATTCTAGATAATTTGAAATTTGAAGAGTCAACTGTGTCTATTAACATAAATGAATGTCAGTTGAAAAGTAATTACATTTTTCTCACTTTGGAGACATCCCCTTATTGCTTGGCGACAAATGCCAAAATTTTCAAATTGATATATCTTGGAAACTATTCCACATAGAGACACAGGATCTATTTTATTAATTTTCTTAGGCAAAGAGCAGATTCTCCTAAATATAAGAGTAGGAAAGGAGGAACTGTATAAAAATTGAATTTCGTATTTTAATATGTATATAGAACTCCCATAAAAAAAATGCCATATCTGAAAGCTACTCTTAATTTGAAGAACTTTTCTAATTGGAAGTACAGTTGAGAGCCGAAAATCCGCAAACGTCCGAAATCTGCACATCTTCTCTGATGTAAATAATGAAATTCAAAGTCATGCGCCAGTGATGAAATTGTTGAAAAGTATCTTGAATCCAGATAAATATGATTCTGATGATGAAAACTTGGGTAATAATAATAATAAAATCCATTTGACAAAAGTTTAAAGTTAGGAGAAGAATACCTTAAATTTTTAGAACAGCAAAGTTCTAAAAATTAAAAAATTAATGATAAAAAATTAAAGAATTAATGATAGTATACAATTTGCAAAAATAAATAAAGAAAAGAAAAGAAACTGAAAGTAGGAAAAAATAATACTTAAAAACAAATCACTATAGAACATGTTTTCAAAATTAGAAAAACGAAATTTTGAAACCATTTGCTTTGCTAGTCTTCATGTAATTTTTTCTTTTTTCTCGTGCTTTTGTATTTAATGTGAAAATATAGGTGAAATACTTTTGACTGTTTTTATTTCATTGTAATTGTATTCTACTTTTTTAAAATCAGAAGTGTAATGATTTATCTTTTATGGCCCGAAATTCACAACATCCTAAAATCTGCACAAGCTATGGTCCCAAGCTATGCGAATTTCTGGTTCTCTACTGTATACTTCGGTCACTTACGGTTTAAAAAATAATAGCCTAACATCTATTTTGAACCACCCGGTATACACAAGTGAACACATAAGGCTAATATTATAGCTACCATAGGTGAAGTCATAGCTTGCTTGAACTATTGAAGCATCATTTTAATAATTAGTTGATTTTCATCGGACAAATATAAAACTGTGATCATTTATTGTAAAATTTTAAATACATATATTCAACTAAAAAAATACATAAATGAATAAAAAAAATCCTTATTTGAGAAGAACTCTGGTCCCCTTACAGAAAGAGTGAGAAAACATTTAGCTGAAAAGAAAAATAAAATACCTTGATGGCTGATAAAGTCAACTGTGCATAAAAAAGAGTCAGATCAGCATAGAAGTATGAAACTGGGAAAAAGAAAAAGCCCAAACAAAGGAAAAAAATTGAAAAAAGCTACGCCCCTGGAAATGGTTACTTTTTATATGGTGTTTGTGAGTCTTAACTTTTTCCATTATCTCCAAGGACAGTTTCGGGATTTTTTACAGTGGGGTAATTCCATGAGAATGTATACCCAAGTGTTGATTTTTACTTTGTAAAGAAGCATAAAATCATTAATGCTATTTTAATAAATATATATTAAATTTTTTATTAAAGATTAAAAGTATACTAGACAGTAAAATAAATAAAAAATTGTGTTTTTATATGAACAAACTTGTGTTTTCAGATTGAATATTTGCAGATGTTGTGTAAGTCACACATTATCTGTCGTGTCAGTCACAAGCAGATAACTCAAATAAAAGATTTAAAAATTTTATTGAACTCGAATTTGATTCTTATTATTGTTGAATGCACTATTCTTGATATTTCATGAAAGTTTCAAATGTTAAGAACTAAATCTAGAGCAGAATTTTTAATATAAGCAAGTCTAAACCAGTTTCTTTTTGCGTCGTGCCAGTCACAAACAGTTATTTTATTTTTTTTAACCTTAAAAATCTCACACATAATACATAAGTGTATTTACTTTACTCTTCTATGATTCGTTACTGAAAGTTTAAGTTTATTCTTAATTTACACTTTTGAACAAAAGTGAAACATACGGAAAATCTCAAATGTCGTGTAAGTCACACACGGAATTACCCAGTGAAGAGGGATTAAGGTACTAATTACTTATAAACTAAAAGTATTAGTTATTAAGTATTAATTTAGAATATGATCCAATGCTGTGAAGTGGGAAAATGGGGTACCACCAAAGAAAATATTGTTGAAGAGGGTTTTTTGCTCTAGGAGCCAGTGACGTAGACAAGGGGGGAACCCCCAATGAGGATTTTTTTTTTGTCATGTATATTATTCACTTCCTTATCACACACACATATACATAGATATGAGTTGCTGTAGTCATAACCCACCCCCCCTTATGAAAAATTTCTGGCCACACCACTGATAGGAGCAATTCTGGAACTTTGAACAGAGTTTCTGTCTTTTGACAGAAATTTATATATTTATTTTTTCTTTTTGAGAACCAAATTTTGAGGGCCATTACATTTAAGAGGCCTGAGGCACGTGCCTCATGCCCCTATTGGGGAATCCCCAGATAACACCAAGACATCGGAAGGACATGCAGAAGATGTTATTGATAGGATACTCGGATATCCTGTAGACATCCCAAAATCATCAAAAAATGTCTTTTGGACGTCCGATTCTAGTCTTAAATGTCACTCCTATACAGATCCACAGGACATCCCAAAGAGAACTTAATTGGACAGCTGAAGGATAATCACAGGACACTCAAATCCTTTACATGTCCTGTGGCCATCCTATAGACCATTATAGGATATTTTTACATCCTTTATTCGTCCTACGGCCATCCTTTTCTCATCCTGTAGACATTTTTAAAAATGATTTACATATGAGCATTGTTGTCGCCCTTAATATTCTTCTTATTATAAGATTATTGAATAAGAATATCCCAAATATTATGAGGTTATAAAATAAGAATGTTTTTCTTTTTTTTTAAACTAGCGTGTCATACCTCGTGTTTCTTGTCACAATGACAATGGAAAATATGCAATTTTAAATAAATGCTATATAAATTTAATGTTTATCATTTAAAAACAATCTACAATGCGATTCAAACTAAAAATATATATAATAGTGAGACTTGCCTGTATTCTTTGATTAAAATATCTCTAAAAGATATCCAAACGACAGTGCGCTATAGTCAGCGTCGAAGGAAGAAATGGCGGAAGTGGTTGGCCTTAAGTTTACTAACTATTAACTTTAGTTAACTGCTAACTTAAAGTTAGTTTTGTCCTCTAAGAGTTTAATATTATGGGATGGGTCACAAATAGAGATGTGCTGAGTACTTTATAATTTCTTGGTTGGCCAAGTACTTGGCCAGTTTGCCGAGTACTAGGTATTCAGCTGAATTTTGACAGAGTACTTGGCTAATACTGAGTAGTTGTAAAAATTTTAGTATTTTTAAACATAAATAATTTTGTCAAACACTAGAACTGATTTGTAAAAAAATATGCAAGTATAAAGAATACGTATAATGATTAAAAAAAAGTTAATATATAATAATACATTCTAGAATAAAAAATAAATTTAGTCACTTTTAAAGCTGTAGGAAAAGATTGATCTTTGGCAAAGAAATAATTGAGGAAAAAATATACACTGAAAGGTTATTGAAAAAAGATTTTATAAATTGCAAATTATGTTAAAACACCAACTGTTCTATATTTTGAGGGGCCATGATTTCTTTTATTACGTATGTAGCCTGTTTCAGAGGAAGTCTGCTTGCTGTAAGCAGAGTTACACAGTGCACACAAGAATTTCTTAGCAATTTTGGGCAAAATTGGGAAGTTTTTACTATATTTCCACCAGACTAATCGACTGTCAGTTTCTTTAGTAGATTTTTCTCCACAGGAAAGCTTCATTTTTTACTTATATCATTAAAGCTGAAATAATGCTTTGATGGTGAAGTTGAAAATATCACATGTGCATTTACTACTTCATGAAAACATCTGCAAACTATAGAATTTTTTTCTGGTGTCTCTGGGTTTGGATCATCAATGCTATATTGATTCCACTTTTTCAATTTTTTAGGTGTGTTATGGAGGACATCCATCTTGTGCCAGCTACGTTGAATAGTTGTACAGCTTTCCTTTTTAATAATCTATATAAATAAAACAAACTGTAAAATCTCAGTTAGTTTGTTTCTCTGTGTCTCGCGTAGCTCCCAGATGGGTGATCATAGACCTATCAAATTTTGTATGAAAATTCTCCAGGACAGGTCCCGACATACCTCGAAGCGATTTTTTTCGAAATTCGAATTATTTTAGGAGATAACGATTAAAAACGTGTTGCAGAAGGCTAATTTTTGCTCTCTGCAATTTCGCAATTATCCCCCCCCCTCCCACCAGTGTGGAAAAAGTGAGGATTAAGCATATCTAGGTTGCCATATTTGGCAAGTTTATATGATTCTGATCCTTGAAGTAAAAATAAAAGAATAGTGAAATCAGAGCAGGAATGAAATGTTTTATACTCAAAAGAAAAATAGGATTTGGAAATTTTCTGAGACTAAAATGTGCAACTTTTTAATTTGCCGAAAGATAAAATGGTTGATATGCAATTTTGAAAAGATGATTCTAGCACTTGGCACAATTTAATGAGAGCTTTTTTTAAAAAACAAGCATAAGTTTTATTAAAATATGGCATTGAACTTTAATTTTCCGTGCAGAAATAATGCAGTTATTAAGGCGATTTTAAACAGTCTATTTTCAGAATTTTCACCAAATTAAGTCAATTGATTTAAGTTGGGGGAATTCTGCCAAATCGTAGGCCTACCAAATTTTGTATGGATATTTGTCAGGACAGGTCCCTACATATCTCAAAGCGATTTTTTTGAAATTTAAATTAGAACATCTGTTGTTTATTGCCTTATATTTGAAACTAAAGTGCGCTAAACACTACTGTTATTGTACAACTAGAAGTTAAAGCCTGTTGTGAAGCAATTACAACGAGTGCTAGAAAAAAATATTTGACGAAAATATGTCGCCCTCCTAATATAAATAACTCCAGTGTTTATATTCCCGAAAACAATAAAATCATGCTGTTCTGAAAACGTGAGAAAAGTTTCGCATTCCAAAGATTTCTTTTTGTGTATTCATAGTTATTCTTATGTCCATGGAGACGATTTCTTTGCTTGGCTCGAAATCCGCTTATAAATTCTTGATTTATTTGTGAGAAGAAAAATTAAACAGTGTAATCTAGAAAAACAATTTTAAAGCCTTTATAAATAGCGCAGTCATGTCTCTTTTCTTTTTGTAAAGGGTTGCAAGAGAGGGTGATGCAATTTTAATTTTAAAAATGTTCATTTCATGTAGTGTCAGGTATTTAATGCTAAAACGTGAACCTAAAAATAGCATGATGTGGAAATAAGACATTTTGAAATTGAGGAGTTCACTGCAAACAGTCAGACTTTTCACCTTTTTGATTGTGAATGACACTGACACTGACATTGTTTTTTTTGTGTGTGTCATTATATTGCAATGATCTCAGGTTAGTACACATGATGCAAACTTTCAATCAAGAGTCGGATAATTTTGCTTTTTCTAGATTCCACATCACTAGAATTAATTCGAATTACACATGTGAGGAAAATTTTCATTTCCTACCTTGCGAAGAACAGGCACACAGCTAGTTGTATAATATGTCTGAGATATCTGAATTATTCATTAAAGTGAAATGGATTATGACTGAATTTGTACTACATTATTTTCTTTGAATAGAAATATTTTATTTGTTAATCTAAAATCTTTATAAAATTCAAATTTGTCATAACAAAATTGCATTATATACACTCAAACCTGTTTTTGTGCAGTGGATAAGGACTGCATTAAAAAAAAAAAAGCCACAAAACTTCAGGAGTAGCTATAAAAAAAAGTTTTCGCAACACAATAAAAAATTATTTTTTTTATACAGTGAATAGGCACTGCATAAAAAGTCTCACATGAAAAATAACTCAAAACTTTATGAAGTAATTAGGAATTTCTTTTTTAAACGAAATCAAGACACGAGGCTTGGCAGTTACTTGGACTCTCACCAAACGTTTTAGAATTTGATTTAGAAAATACACTGAACATTTTAAAATATTTTATTTACATATGTACTTATTTTAAACTTACAAAATTTTTCAAAATGTATAACCATTATCCTTTGTACTGACAATGTACGAACTCTCTTGTATTAAACTGGTACAAAATCGCTCTCGTCACTACAAGATACTACCTCATACTCATTTATTGTTGATTTTTTTTTTCAGTTACCATGTAGTCGGTGATCAGTTTTTGCAATGACTGTTGTTTCACAAGATGTTTGTATATGTCTCGGTAGCCAGATATTCAAGATTGAAGCTATAGAATTCAATACATACGTGATGTAATGAAATGCATATCAAAAATAAAAAAAACTAAATGGCTGGTCAAACCTACTAGTTTTTTTTTAATTGAAAGCTTTATCAGTTATGTTACCATTTGATTTAAATTTTCATGTACCACACAAAAACAGGTTTGAATATATTCTAAAAATTAGTTGGTGATTATATTTTAAGTAATTTGCTAAGCTTGATCAAGTGAAGCAGTGAGTTAGATCCCACTAGTTATCTGAAACCAACTCTTAATTAATTATTGACAGTCTACGTACATGTTTACAAAATTTTTGACATATTTCACATGAAAGAATATACCTGATGCAGTTTTTCATCTAATCATATTTTAAAAGAAGATGCTTTAATGATCAAGTTCATAAATAATGTGTCAATTATTGGACAAATGAATAATGTAATCAATTTTTGGACAAACAATGAAATTTAAAATACAGTCGACTCTCTGAAATCCGCACATCTATAATCCGCGATAATTTTTTGATGTAAACAGTGAAATTTGCAGTTAACAGTTAAGTAACACTAGGAAATTACGGGTGAGTTGAGTTGTAGAATTAAAAGAAATTTTATGCTATTTTTCATATTTTTTGCATATATCTAATTAAAATCGTTCTTTTAACCCATCTGACAAAGTCCGAGCAGTAAAATGAAAGCATGATTAGCTGACAGAAAAGATTCTGAGAGACAATCCCGCACACTCAGTTAACGAAACGTGTATTATTTTGATTTTCATTTTTTATTGAAAGAAAGAGAAATTTTCAAAAAATTTCTCTTGAAGAAGGCTTATCTTTAGGCTATAAATATTTAGAATTCATCCAAAATTATTCATTGGCATCACCACAAGAAATAATGACATAAACAGACTCCAGGAAAAAATATTTAAATACAAATCAAAAGCCCTAAAACAAACAAAAATTGATTCCATGTTTGCAAAATAAAATTAATTTTTTTTTCATATATTTTAATAAATTCTTTAATAATTAAACTAAGTGTGACAGTATAATTAATTTCAGCCATTAAAAATGTCCTGTTGCTTCATAACTATAGTAAGAAAAATGTAAACAAAACAATGATCTGTAATCCGCAAAATTCTATAATCCGCAAACCCCTTGGTCCCAAGGTGTGCGGATTTCAGAGAGTCTACTGTAGTACAATTATATACTACGTATGCAATGCACAAATTTTATATAATTTTTTTTAATGCTACGATTTTATTGAATTTTTGTTAACTTAAAAGATAGTGCTGTAAAAGTAACGACAAAATGAGTATCCATATGTATTTGTTACTTAGATGTTCGCTATTCGTTACTAAGTATTCGTTACTCGTTACTTTCGTTACTACTAATAGAATCGGTAATAGGGTGTTATATAGTGCCCCATAACAACACATCCGGGACAGTGTTGTTATGGGTATATGCCGCCCATACATAAACCCATAACCAAAAAGAATTTTTTTTAGCGAAGTTGTACAAAGTTGTATTTAGAGCTTATTTTCTCTGATTTACAGATTGTTTTTATACACATTTATGGTTTTATACAATGCTAAATTATCCGAATTACTGAGTGCACATAGAAATCTTCCAAAGCCATATGCCATTCTTTTTTTTTCTCAACCCCCCCCTTTTTTAAATTCTGAACGCTGGTTTAACCTGTTCATTCTTATCATAAAAAGTGTAAAGGAAAGCTTGTGACTCGTGTTTTTTTCTGGGAGCAGGTTCTCGAATACTGAGATCCAGGGATTGGGCCACATATATAAAATTCACAGGGCAGGGGATCTCAGTATGATATCAACTACTTTGCGTCTCTAAAAGCATAATATCTTTATTATTTGTGAGTTCTTATTTCATATCAAAAACTTCTTTTGCTGGACCATTTTTCGAAGTAAATTAAAAATTACCATATTTTAAATTAAAATTGTTTAATTCAGTGAGAATTACCTATTTTTAAGATATTTCCAGTTCTATTTCTGCACTTTTGGGATGAAAGGGGTTAGCCCCTTCTGTGGGTGCATATATGAGAGCATTCTTTAAACAAAAATTATCACTCCTTTCATACAGAAAGAATGGTTGCACCGGGCTATGCGTATTCCATGAGTTCATGGAATAAAATGTACCATAAAATAGGGCAGATGGCCCCCTAAACGCCGACATTTTAGAAACATACTGAACTTCATTGAATTATTTTAATACCAGTGGCTTACGCAGGAGTGGGCATAGAAATATCGGGTCGCTCACAATTTTTTATATATTTTTTAAACAATTACTTAAAAAATGTGTTTAGGTTTCCATGCTAAATATTTTTTTTAGTTCCAAATAATATTTTAAATAATAAAAATGTGTGAATTCATTTACTTTATAAAAATATATTTTTTTAAAAGGTGTATTTAAATAATTTGTTATTTATTACTCATATTTCGATTCTAGCTAAAAAAAAAGAAAAAGTTAAGTTCGCAATCCTGCTTCGGAACCACCCTGAAAGAAAGAATTCTGATTGCACCACTATTTATTACCAAAATGTTAGAAAGCCCGAAATTAGCACCCCTTACTAACGTGCTTCTCTTATATGTATTGCTCCTCTACAATTATAAGAACACCCCCTCCCCCCCCCCGCAATAAAAGTTCAGCTGGCCATAAGAACATGCTATACACCGGATCCTATCCCCCCATTGTACGACCCATATCAATAGAGCAGCAGAATACTATATCCATCTCCATAACTGTAACGAAACACAGATTCTTCCAAACCTCATCAAAACGATACCATCCGGCTCGGCACAAACGAATTGCAACCAGAACATACAACTACTCAAATACCGAAACTGATTTTTCCCTTCAAACAGCGAGAATCCATAATACTTCCGGTATCTAGTAACGGAACGGAACATACTATTACTCAAATACCGAAATTCATTTTCTCCCTCCCGCAGTCTTGTATTCGAAGTTCGAACCTGGTCGATCCGAAATGCACACTCGAAAGTCATTTTCCCCCTTGAAACCGCGATCCGATATCCAGTAACAAACAGAAGATATTAGTACTCGATTACTGGAACCTGTTTCCCCCCTAGTTCGCCTCGCCTGGCAGTCTGTATTCGAAGTTCGAAGCTGCTCGATCCGAAGGTTTCGGATCGAGTAACGATATAAACCGAAAAGTAACAATTCGTTACTTCGAGTCTGAGTGATTATCCGTATCTTAGTACCGAATACATGCGGTTTGCTTCAGCTCTATTAAAAGACAATTATACATATTTTCATTTCAAAAGAAGAAAAATTCTTTATTTGCTGTTCAGTGATCCTTTTTATACTATTACTTGGTACTCGGCCGAGTACTTGGTTTCTCGGCCAAAATGCTACTTGGTACACCACTAGCCACTAATGCTAATATTCCACTTCTTTCAATTGATAATCCCCCTCCCCCTCCTGGCTACGACCTTGTAGTGTTGCCATTCACAAAAATGAAATTCAAATAGAAAAAAATTACAGAAATTCATATGGAAATAGAATTTAAATAATATCCAAGAATTTTATTAATTTTAAACATTGTTTAGAGGGGAAACTGTCACTTTTTTGTATGTGTTATCTCAAATAAATTTTTGATGTCCATTTATTCTTCTGCTACTAGATTTTTAAAAAATCTGAACCAAAATACTCACAATTTATTTTGGGTTTATGTTGAATTTAAGAGAAAAAAAGCAACTGAAGTTTACTTCAAATACCAGTATACATATCCAGAAACTGAGTGAAAAAAGACAGATGCTTGCATGAATTTCCAAACTATAAATTAGCCCTACTTTTGATGTTCATCAGGGGTTTGTCCAGATTTTTCAGACAAGGTCCTGTTTCAGTGAAATTGTGAAAAATGTACTCATACTTTTGTGAATCCGAAATTAATGTTCAATCAGGTTTTTCTAGCCAGGGTACTGTTTTTGTGAAAATAGGGTCTTGTTTCCATGGAATTGCTAAAACCCCAACATAATTAGAACCAAACCTGCATTAGGTAATCAAATTTCACAAAATTTTTCAATAATCATCTAGTTCAGTATGAAGGGAGATTCCACCATAACATGGGTAACATTTGCACACCATTTTTTTTTTCCTTTACTTTTTCTATCTTATTTTACATTATTTTATAAAACATGCAAATTATATGCACAACATCATTATTTTAAACATTTCATAATTAATTATAAATTTTATAAAACTTGTAATGTGTGAGACAACTTAATTGAAATCTGTTACCAAATTGAACAACTAGATTTGCGAAGGGGACATTTACCAATGGATGATATTTGCGAAAGGTCCATTTTTAAAATGAAAAATATTGTGAAGGGTCCGTATTTAAGATAAAATATTTTGTGAAAAGCCTGTTTTTAGGATAAAATATTTTGTGAAAGGTCCATTAACGGACCCAAATTTCTCCTAAATAGACCCCTGTTTTCATATGCCTATTACACCTCTACTTCATTTAAATGTCATCATTACTGCCTAGAAATCCGTAAGCAAGAAAAGAAAATTCTCGAATATTCTCACGTTCTCATGGGTTTGAGAATATTCTCAGAATGTCCGAGAATATTCTCAACTCATAACACTATGAAGAACATTCTTGAAGCTGAAACAATACAACGTATGCAGTGGCCAGCATGCTCTCCTCGTTTAATCCGATTGAGACTGTTTGGGACACATTCAGACGATGCATTGCTGCAAGACTAAGGCTTCCTTTTACTGCCCAAGACTTCAAGAGTGGAAACAGCATTCTCCAAAGTCTTCTCAATAACCTCATCACATCAATGCAAACAGGGGCGTAGCCAGAAATTTTTCATAGGGGGGGGGTTACGACTACTACAACTCATATATATGTATACGTGTGTGTGATAATGTAGTGAAGAATATACATTTTGTATGGCAAAAATTCCTCATGCGGGGGTTATGACCCCCCCCTTGGCTATGCCCCTACATGCAAAACAGATGTAGAGCATTCTTAGCAGTTTGGGGGTACGACATGCCTTAATAACAATCTTGTGCCATTTCCAAACAATATGCTTTTTTTTCATTTACATGTAACCAAATTGTTTCCCTGAAGCATCATTTTGTGTTCTTTCATCCAAATCAAAAGAATTAAAGTTCACATTCAACTTTTTTGTGCTTCTTTTTTATTGTATTTCTCATTTTATGACACGTGTATTCTCCATTTTTAGCACATTTGTGGGTATTGCACAAAGGTCCACTTTATTGTTTGCTCTACTCTTTTGCTTGCTTACTAATTTTTTTAAATAATGTTTATATATTCATGGAAGATAGCTAGAGAAACATTAATATTTATAAATGTGGCTTTATTGCGATTAAAAACATCACAAGTGAATTTTAGTCTGTTACTAGGCCGAGGTCATACGCATATATACTACCATGTCCTTATTGTACATACAGATTCAAATGAACATACGCATATATTATTAACCGATTCATTATTTTTTGTTTTTAACTTCGAATATTTAGTGTAAAATTCACATGTAAATTTGTTATTTGAAATACACATCAAATATTTATAAAACTACATTTATAAATATTTCAAAAAACGACAAAAAAGAAATATATGATTGAGAAAATATATTATGATTATTACTTTAAAATTTAATGAAAGTAAAATGGGGTGAAGGAAAATTAATAAAAAGTAAGAAATTGTTTTCAAAATGTCTGCTAAAATTTCATGTATAGTTGCAAAAAATAACATAAAAGCATATGCTAAAATGAAAGTTACTATTTTGCATACAAGTGCTAAAAACTTATATTTTAATTATGTATTTATTTTATAGAATGAATTATTAATTTACCTGTTTTTCTACTCATTTGTCTGTTTATTTACTTACATATTAGTATTTCTCTAAAGTACTGTATATCCTGCAGTATAACATTCATCGGTAAATTTAGAATATATCAAGCAATTTATTTTATATTGTTATATTCTGCATTTTATATCCAGTGTACGTAAACACATTATTTGGGACATGAGCCTGTTATAAATATGTAAAACTGAAACAGAAACAGATTGCATTAAAAGAATAGATTGTAGGTTTATTTTAATGACTTATTTAGAACCGAATTACACACAATATGTAATATACTAAAATAAATTAATACTTTTTTCCCCTTTTCTATGTTAGTCAGAACCAGGGAAGTTTTTTTAATTTATTGCACAAAAAATTTAAAAGGTGGCAGTCAGTGTGTGTAATCTTTTCTTTTGTAAATTTTAAACTGTAATAAACTATTAATCGGTGTAAATTATTTATTTATATGTGTACATATATATTATTAGTTTTAAGTAATATTTATGTAAATAAGCTTCTAACATGTATTTTTTTTTTTTTTATGTAGAATCTCCTGATATATAATGGCTTTTTCTAAAGAAGATAAGAAAAAAGTATTTGACTTTTTCCAGAAAATCTTGCAAGAAGTAGAACAACCTGTTTATTATGAATATTTACGGGGTCATATTAATAAAGCTGATTCTGTTGTTAAAGATTACGTTCTCAAAAAATGTAAAGGTGAAGAATTATTAAAGTATTTTCAGAAGCGTAAAAATTACTTTACTGTTGATTTTAGAAACAATGAAGTGTCTTTAATAAGAAAACCTAACTTTTTATCAACTAGTTCTCTTGCTGCACATAGTGGACATACATCAGAAAAAATATCTGAACCAGATAATTCATATTGCTCTGAGAATTCTGACATAGAATTTTTTTCTAATTCCAGATCGAATTCCATGAGTTCAATGTATGAGAGTACAAATTCTGAAAATGAAGATCATTCTAATCAAGTTGATGATATGATTGAAGAAAGTACATATTATGAACAGTTGACATTAAATTATTTTTGTGATTTAATAAGAAGGAAAAATAAGCTCAATTTAAATACCATTGAAATTCAGTCTTTGCCTAAAAATGTCAAATACTATATAACAAGGCATTTAAAAAGCTTAATAATATTATTTTTCAAAGATAATCCGGATATATTTCATATTGATCGTAAAGGTTTTATAACATTAGTAAATACTCCTCTATCAGCTGAAGGTTTTCAAAAAATTCATCCTAAGGAAGATACTTTTAATGTTGAAATGGAAGAAACTGAATCTGTAACTGACTATCTACAATGTGCTGAATTTTTTGCTGGTTTGCTAAAGAAAAGATCTCTTTCATTGAAAACTCTGAGTGGAAAACTTTCCCAAGCTCCTCCAAATGTCTTAGAATATTTAAATGCTAATTATGAAACATTTAAACATTTTCTTGTTGAAGCAGATAAATTATTCACTGTAAAGAATGATGAAATTTCTCTCTGTAAAGATGGCATTAAATTATTGAAGCGAGCTAGAAAACTGTCGAGCTTAAAATTTAATGCAGAATTTACATCTCAGTCAATTAGAAATGTTCTTCGCTCATTGTTTCGGAGTAAGAGTAACACTGAAAGAAGCAGCAGCTCAATCGAGCAGGAAGAAACAAGTGATTCTGACACATGCAAATTAATATTGCCAGCTATAGATACTTCTGCTGAGAATATCTCTCAGTTGTCTGAGGATGAAAAACTAACTGTTGAAATAGAAGAAAAATGCGAAGCTTCAGAAAATTTAACAGAACAAATGCTTGATGAAAATACTGTTAATGAAGAATCCATATCTCATCAAACACCTCCTGAAGAGGTCACAAAAAAAGATGTTGATAATTCTAAAGAGATTTTAAGTAATGAAAATGTACAATCGGAATATCTTACCTGTGATATTACAGGTGAAGCACATGAAAGTCTTCACCACCCTGTTGAATGTTTATTTGATAAAACAAAACGAAATAGCCAAAGAAATTTCATAGAGTGCATATTTATTGTTCATTTGTTATGTTTAGAAGTGCATGAAAAATATTATATTTTATGCCTTAAATCTGGTTATGAAGCTGTCAAACATTTTGTCAAAATTTTGGAAAAGCTTCCTGGGAAAACTAGTGATTTAAATAGCTTGAAAGGAAGTTTAGGACAAGCATCAAGTGAAGTTAATTTTTTTATGAAACAGCTGTACAAAGGTGAAAAATTTAAGTCATTTTTTGTTGAACATAAGGAATTCGTTCTAGAATCTTCTTGCTTGCTTGTAAAATTATCTTGTACTTACAAAGACTGTTTAGAAGACCGGAAAAAAATTCATGAAGATTTTGTAGCAGGTGAAAAAATATATGATGTTTATAATTTGTATAACTCTGATTTACATGAGACTTTCGTTGATGCTATTGGTTGTCTTTCTAAAATCTGTTGTTTTCTTCAAAATAAATCAAAGACTAAATTAAGTCGTTTGAATGGCATGCTGTCATCAAAGTTTTCTACATCACAATTGGATTTCATTAATACACTTAATGGGTCTACAATAGCTGAAAAGTTCAAAAAATTTTTGCGTTATTTTGCAGTTTTTGATATCTTGGATGAATATGTTGAAATTAGTCAGAATATGGATATTTTATTATTTGTGAACCACATATCTGGATTCAGTGAAAAATTAATAAATCTTGTGATGAAATGTGATGAATCAAAATTACCATGTTTTGATTACCTGTTGGATTATTTAGATGCATATGAAAAGGAAAAATCCTCCCTGAGTTTAAGTGACCTTAAAAATAATGTTATTGACAGGGTAAAAAGTGTTATTCCGCTTACAACTTTAGATTATTCTGACTTGCCAAAGATTGTTGGTTATGAAGTTATTTTGATGGTGCTTTTAGAAAAGAAAGATTCTAGAATTCTTATTCAAGTGTTAGAAGAATGTGGTTTATTCAAACTTGAAAATGGACAAATATTTCTGAAAGATTCTGAAGAAAATAAATTTTGTGAAAATGTAAATGAATCTAGTAAAATCGTAAGTTCACAAAACTTGAATGACAATGTAGATATAAAAAGTGTTACACCAGCTTTGAACTCATTTTGTGACATTGCTTTAAGCAAAAATGATGGAAACAATTTAGGTACTGAAGTGAACAATATTTCCGACAGAGATATTGAAAATGAAGAATTGAATGCAAATGCCTTTTGTGAAAATGCTTCACGTGAATCTGACAAAGCTGCAGGCTTGCCACATTCAGATGTGAAAGATAATGAAATTGATAAAAAAGAACAAATTGAAAATGATATTTCAAATGAACAAAAAAGCTTGAAAAATAAGAGTTTCATCAGTCATTCTGAGAGTTTATCACAAATTTTTCATGATAGTAATATTAAGGATAGTGAGTGTGCAAAGCTTAAAAAACATAAGGAAACTGTTTCAGATAAACTATTAAGAAAACTACCTGTTTCAGATTCTGGATCTGGTGAATTTGTAAATAGTAATTTACCATCAAGTCCATCATCCATTTTACTGAAGTCTACTTGTGAAAATGAAATGAAATTTGCACAGAAATCTGAAAAGGATTTTAATGAAAGAAATATTCTAAAACCTTATTCAGCAAATGTACTAGAAAACACATCTGAAGCAAAATTGGGTGAAACATCCTCTGTTCTTTCTTCGAGTTACATGGATACAGTAAAACAAATTTCTGATGTTACTGAAGGAAATTCTGAGATACCATCTGTTAAAAGAAGTATTTCTGAAAACTTAGATGATCCTGGAGATGTAGAATGTGAAAGCAATGTTTTTGAAATAAATCAGCAAAAACAATTCAAAATAAACAGTTCCTGCAATGAATTTGAAAAGAACTTGCTCTTGTCCTCAGAAAAGCATCTTACTGCAGTTGATGAACAAAGTCCATCCGAATTCAAAAATGGTTTTGACCTTTACCAGTGTGAAGATTTTTACAGTGTTAGAAGATTAGCATCTGAAACTATAATAAGTAATGATTCTGAAGATAAAGAAAACAAAGAATACGCAGATTTTCACAGTGTCATTAATGTTGGAAATCAGTTTTCTGCTTTGTCTAAAAATGTACGTAGCTTTTGCTGGAATAATAAAGGTATAGATGGTTCCAGATCTCTAAAACATGAAAAAAAATTAATAAAAGGTAGTGTGTATCCTGAAAATATATCTAAAGAAAGTATAGTTGATAGTCCATATTATGAAATTATAGTTGAAGAAAAGGCAGTTGATAAAAATATGAATGAATTAATTGATGGAAATTCAAATGCTTGTAATAACAAAATGTCCATTTGTTCTAAAGAAAATTCAAATATAACAGAAGATTGTCTAACGAAATCTGCCAGTTTTGACTCTGAAGAATGTAATAATAAAATTAAACAAAATAAAGTATCAAAAAATAATAAAGATTCTTCACTGCACGACCACAATGTTTCTGAGTCATTTATGTCAAGAAAAACCTCTAACATTACTGAAGAGTATGACTCTAGTCCTTCATTTTTACAACCACTCTTGGCTAAAGTTATTCTTTTAACTTTAGATTCATGTATTGTTGAAACAATTGTCAGTGGTTGTAAGAAATATGTGTTTTGTTTGAAATCATCTTTTCACTGTGATAAGCATTCAAATTGTTTAGACTGCTTTGATGCATTGACAATTGGTGATGAATTGTCTTGCTATGTACCACCCACTGAAAAGTTTCAGCGTGGTAATATGTGTCTTTCATTTATGTTTTGCAAGGAATCAAAATTAGAAAATACAAACTCTATGCAGCCTGAAGATATTTTAGAATCTCAGTCATATATTAATGAAAAATTAAATAAAAGATGTGACCATACTTTAACAAACACTGAGTACTCTAAGCATTTGGACAGTACACATGTTGAGACTCAATCAGTAAATGATTGCATTACTGAAGGAAAACCTTGTTCTCTTGTTATTAAAAAAGAGCTGAGCAAGTGTTCAATTGTATCACGACATACACAGACTGTAAATTCTATGCAAAATGTGTATTTTGGTGTTGAGAAGGAATGTCAAGTAAAATCTGCAACTGTTTCACAAGACACCCAAACCCCTTGCCAAACTCTAAATAATGAATGTCAGACTGATATAATTAAAGCTTGTCCTCTGGTATCCAATAAGGCATCTCAGACAAAATGCCTGACATTGTCCAACAGTAGTCAGACTGATTTCAATATTAAAATTTGTCCCATTGTATGCGATAAGTCATCCACGACAAACTACTCCACTTTGTCTGCTAGTACCCAAACTGTCTTAAGTAAATTATTTGAGAATGAAAGTCAGACAGACATTAGTGGCAGCATCAAACCTCACTTTGATGCTTGCAATGTTTCATGTCAAACTGAGCGCAGTGGACATATGCAAGAACTCTGTAGCTTTAGAGACGAGTATTGTCAGACGCATTTAGTAGCTAGTGAGATAAATGCACCAGTTGCTGAAAATGATGCTGCATCAGAAATGGAGTCACGTTTTGGGTCCAAGCTATCTACTACATCTTGTGTAGCTAAAGTGGATTTTTCTCAATTTAGTCCATGCATTTTGCCACAAAAGGAATTCTGCAGTACAGCATGCCAGACTATAAGTACAGGGGATATATGGATAAAAAAGTATTATATGTTATGAAATATCTGTTTGTTTGTTTGTATATTTTATTACTAAGAAATTGAAACATTTCTGACAAATTTTGTTATTTAAAAGATATTGTTTTTAGAGTAATTTTATGGAAACATTTTGTTTTTGGAATTTAGACATTTTTTTCATCACTCATTGTAACTTTGATTTAAAATTGTTAGGGATCATTGCATTCTCATTTAGAATTTGTCTACGCTAGCATAACTGCATAATTTTTTTAATATATTAATATTGACATTGTAATTATATTGTTTTTAAAAGCTATGTTTTCACTAAATTGCCAAAAATGTTTGTTATATAAATAAGATTATGTAATTTTTTAAAAACTTGGTTTTTTTGGAATGAATAATAAAATTGAGTGATAGACATTTTTTATTGCAATATTAAATTTGAATCTTTATACAACATACATTTTATCAGTAGTGCAATGTGTGCAGATTTGTAATAAAAGTGCCATAATATGACTGCCTAGAAGCTGTTTAACCCTTTATCTACCAAATTTAGAATTGCCAAGAATATCAACTTAACCCTTTGAGGCGCAACCCTTTCCCAATGCTGAAAAAAGGGCAGCTGTTGCCATCTCTCGACTTAACTACCAGCAAGACGGCGGATGATCGAAATGTTCATCAGCCATCTTGCTGGTAGTTAAGTCGAGAGATGGCAACGGCTGCCCTTTTTTCAGCATTGGGGAATATATCCAGCTGCTCTCGCATTCTTCCATTTTTCTGCAGACGTCAGTGCTGTTAAAAATAATCATGACAATTTTTCTATGGAAATGACATGTTAAAAAGTAAAGGATTCTCGTGGAACTATGTCACCCGTAACTAATTTTATAGAAATCAAGTCTATTCTTCGTGACTGGCAACAGTCAGAACATCAGAGTTTGGTGTTCCCAGAGCGGGATCACTGTGTGTTAAAGGGTTAAAACATGAGAAAAAACAGTTTCAGTTAGATTAATGTAATATAAATGGAAATTTGAGAAAAAAAATTAATAGGTGCTAGCTATACGTCTGATGACTGTGTCTCATAAGCAATTATAATAATACTTTGAATGACACACTTTTGGGACATTTAATCATAAAATCATTGTCTGAAAATTCACTAAAGCTTTTTTTTTCCCTCCGCTTGTTGACTTGATATGATGATTAGAAAGTGAGCAAAAAGCTATCCATTTTAAACAGTCTTACTTTGATAAGAACATGCAGTCATAATATAAGCTGATTAAACACTGTATTTGGTTCTGATTCTTCAAAGTGTTTACTACAAGTCAATGATTTTTTTTTATACTAGGAGCCAAAGCCCCTAGCTCACTATTCGTATGAGGCATACGGCCCCTAATAATCCTTAATCGTAAAGAAGGCATGTAAATTTTTCATTGCCGAGTCTTGAGGGACTGTTAGTGATATCCCTCGTATATTTCCACCGAATTTTTGCCTGGGGAAGTGTTTTTTTTTTTGCGTGAGAAATACAGCATTTGTGAAAGCTTCTGTATTAAGCGAATTGTTATAGCACATTATACTGGCTGATTGAGCTTGTGAATTTTGTACAGCTGATTGTTCGATGACGTTCTAGAAGTAATATGGTTAGTGTTTCATCCTGACGAGTAGATACTAGAACTTTCTACACCTACTGTACTTTAGAACGACAAACCCAGGAAACAAGCAGAGTATTTCTGCAACATTTGGTGTCAGGTGTGGGGTTCTAAAGAAAAACTTTAATTTTCTAGTGAATGGTGCAGACCAGAAAAATAGAAGAACAGTTTTGAGCAAAAGCTCATGGATATGTTGAAAGAGATAAAATCCGGACATGAAGAGAGGAAAACGATGACGATACGTCTACTACATCGTTATAATGTAGGAGCGCCTTTTGAGAGAATTGACCTCGACATCTTGGGGGGGCCTCTTTTGGAGGGGCCTTGGCCTCTCCCTCCAGATACGCCTTCATCACCAGAGGAGTACATGGAAAATCTTCGGAAACGGTTTGAAGACGTGCATCATTTTGCTCGGGAGCGGATCAAACTGAACATGGAGAAGATGGAGACTCCCTACGACACGAAAACTATGGGACACAAGTTCAACGTAGGTGACAAAGTTTGGCTATAGAATCCTCCTTGACGAAAAGGCCTGTCTCCGAAGCTGCAAGGCCTTCGGTAACTTCATTTTGGGGGACTTATTTTTCCCGCCAAATTTGGCGATGTTTCACCAAAAGTCACCAAGCTTGGCGTCATTTTGGTCATTTGGCGCGTTTATCCCAATGGGGCTAGTAAAGTTAGTTTTTCTGCATTAACATGCATAATAGCCCAATATGACTCTTCTATTACGCAATCATAATCGAGTCTATTCTAGTACATTCCACGGATGGTTCTCTCTGGAACCTTCTACGGTGTTCATCGTAACCTATAAAAAGACAGCTGATTGCCCAGTTCTCTCTCTGTCTTGCTTCTGCTTACGCCAAGGGCAGACCGTGAAAGCTTAAGGCTTTGTATTGACGCTATAGAAGCGTCGTTTTCGCTTGTTTATGAAGCTTTGTTTTTAAGTGCTGTGTGTCAATTCTTCATTGCTGAGTCTTGAGGGACTCTCAGTGATATCCCTCGTCTATTTCCACTGAATTTTTGCCCATGGAAGTGTTTTATTTTGTGTGAGAGCTTCTGATCTTAGCGAACTGATATAAGCACATTACCATCTGATTGAGGTTGTGAAATTTGCACAGCTGATGGTTCGACGACGTTCTAGAAGTAATAAAGTTAGTGTTCCATCCTGACGAGTGGACTCTTTACTAGAACTTTCTACACCTACTGGACTTTAGAACGAGGAAACAAGCAGAGTATTTCTGCGACACTATGAAATGTTATTCCTATGTACAGTACCATGTACCCTATTGAAAATCGTGTATATAGCACTTATATATCTACACGAATTCCAATAAATTCTTTTCTATAGCAATATTTTCTATATTGATGATAGACTTGTACAATAAATTGCATAGTTACGTAAATACTTTACTAGAGTTTTATGGTATATCAATAAAAATTCTCATAAATAAATACAAAATTTAAGTTTTATACGCCTCCCAAGGAAATTTTCTAATCAGGAAAATGCTCCTTACACATTAGTGAGACAATGGACAAAATTTTGGTCTTTTATCATAGAAAGCTTCGGAGATGTATTTAAAAAAAGTCAGAAAATGTTTATGCATCACCAATAGTTGCGGGGGTATTATATATTTATGCAATCATTGTCTTATTTTGCAATTTTTGTATGGTCCCTCAAATACGATCTGACGATGTGATTCCCTCCCCTCCTCCCCCCTCTAGAATTAATATTTGAGGAATAAAAGCCTAAATCTGTTTTTGGGATATCCCACATAAACGTTTATAACATTTTACTCTTCAATTACGATGGAAATGACTTCGTACAAAGTTCTTTTACAGGGTCTTGCAAAATTATATTAATATTGATATGCAGCCTTTTTTTTTTTAAAGTTCTTTTACAGGATTACCCAAAAGAATTCCAATACATTATGCTCTATAGGAAGTCATTTTTTAAAGCGTGTCTTAGAGATTTTCGGCTATTGCAAACAACAAAAATTGATGTACGATATTAATTGGAATTTACGTGAATGAAGTGGCTGACGAACTAGCCAAAAGAGGAACCCAAATAATGCAAACACCAAACAACGAAATACCCTTTTCTTCAATATCAAGAATTATAAGGAGAAAAACTAGAAGTCAAAGCCTGTTGTGGAGGCAATTACAACGGGCGCTAGAAAAAACATTTGACAAAAATATGTGTACATTCAATATATTTAATCTTCATCCACTTAAAATAAATAACTTCATATTCAATTTTTATTGTATACCGAAATCGAATTTCATGCTCTTCTGGGAACGTGCGGAAACTTTTCGCATTCGAACGATTTCGTTTTGTGGGAACAACTCCTCTTATATCAATGCTTCATGCAGTGGAAATCATTTTATTTGTGAAAAAAAATAATAACCTGGGTAAACTGGAAAAACTATTTTAAACGAATTGGAATCGCAATTTTCCCTTCAAAGCCAGATGACCATGGCGTCAATGTCAATTGACTTCATACTGAAGTCACGGTTGATTGACAATGCTAATTTTGTCACGCAAATGATCCACCTTTTTTTTTTTTTTTTTAACTCTCGCGAATAAAATAGAGAAAAGTCGCTTAAAACTTGGGGAATAGGCGGACTTTCAGATTTTTAAAGTAGCACAGATTGTTTTTTTATAGTTTTATATGTAAGTAGGAAACATTTCAAGCGGATCGTACAAACGGTGTAGATTTTATTACGTTTTTGTGCTTAACTTTTTGGAGTAATGGTGGTAAAATTTTATCTTCGAGTAGTTGTCTGGAATTGTTAGAGATCAGCGTAACTATGTAGTAGGATGGATTTACAGTATGAAAGGAGAAAAGTGAGAAAAATTGAAAATAAAGAATAGAAAAATGCAATATCTCATATCCCTGTACCACCAAGAAGAGTAATGGCCTTATCACACTAAGGGAAAATCCGAGCAACTTCGCGCTGGACCAACTTTTCCGACGGACTTGAAGTCGTGGTTATCTTTAAGGGTTGCAAAAGTAAACAAACTCTCTCCGACGCCAAATAGTCATCGCATCGCAGATTTGGCGTGCAGGTTCTTATTTTACTGATCGTGCGTTGATATATCGGATGGGCAGCGATCTCTCATTCCAAAGTCCACTTGAACGCTGCCATAATTTTATTGACACGTGATTCTGACATCGAGCCAAGCTTCGAACATAGTAGTAGTCACCATTGCTCGAAATTGCTTATGACGTAGCAGGAAGAAGTACTCTGATTGGCCGAAATTTCGTCCGACTCGGATTTTTTCCTTCGGAAAGGAAAAAGTTGGAGTTCGCGGTCGTCAAGGTAACGGCGGAGAAAATCGGCCGGAAACATGATTTGCAAGGAAAGTGGGTCAGATTTTTCTCAGTGTAAGTTGTGCTTGTATAGACTTGCCACTGGATACGACTGTCTACTAAATTACCGTTTTAGATTTGGTGTCCTCGAAAGTCCAAAATGGTTTATTTGTGGAGAGGATGTAATCTTGAAGCTTGAAGTACAGCACTATTACTGTGACCCACACTATCAAGTGTAACTGTGTATCTGGCAGGTACTGGGAAGCCAGGGTACTAATGAGGGCAATAGAATGTCGGCCTAATTAACTTCTTGACAGGCCCGGACTGGCCAGGGTATCCGACTGTCTGCAGACGGGTGGGCCCCCAAATTAGAAAAAAGAAAGAAAATTTAAAAAAAGTGCTATACTGATAGTACTTGAATGAAGTTTGACACACAAAAAATTTTTTGCAGCTTCAATGGCGCCCCAGAAGGCTTGAAAACATTTTATTTTAAATGTAGTTCTCAAAATTTTTTGAGTGAAGGTTCCCTAATGAACAAGGGATTCATTAATGTGGATGACGCATATAAATTATTAGATCAATATTTTATGAATGCATTCATTATCAATCATAATTAATTAATAATAACACCATACCCCGAAAGTTAACACATCCTATTATTTACAGGTGTCACAATAACCCGCCCCCCTTCTCTTGAGACGGGCGGGCCCCTCCCTCCCAGTCCGGGCCTGCTTCTCGACTTCTGTTTTCTCAAAAGTTTATCTGCGCCATTCTTTTTTTGTTTATTGTCCAATTGTTTTAGTGGCATATAATAGTGTACAGATGTCTAAGTGCTAAGTCATACTCAGCATGTTCATTTGTGAACCTGAACTTTCTGTTTTACTTTCTAATATTAACGTCAGTACTTAACTTTTCAAAACATTTTTCTTTTATTTATTTATGGTCATGTATTAGCATCCAATACTACAAACATTTACTCTTAACCTAATACCTTCATTCTACATAATAACAAAGAGATAGACATCACAAAACATAACACATTATTTACATAGGAATGTATAGGTCATAGCTGGTCTTCCTCCTAAAATCTCCATAAAAGCAGCATCTTATATTGCAGACGCATTTCTGTTTTATTTATTATTATTTTTTTAACTTCTGGAAAGTTCTCGGGTACCTTTCATTCCGTGATATCAAGTATTGTGATGTTGGAAATGAATTTCGCATTCAGCTTTATTTGATCATTTTAGGAATAAAAGGGCTTTTAAAAAAAATGTTATACTTAGAAAGAAAAAAAAAAAAAACCTATTTTAGATTTCTTATGTGCACAGAGATGCATCTTTTGATCCTTTATCCATAATCCTGATATCTTCTTTTTCCATAATCCTGAGACTAAAAAAAAATAGTTGTAAAAACTAATTTGACAAGTTTTTGCAGTTTGAAAAACAGAATTTTGTTACTGATCGAACTGCAGTTTATAAAACAAGAATTAGATGACTAGTTCATTCGGAATTACTTTCATCATAAATTTAATCAACTTATTCGGTTCTTAAAAATTTAAGAGCAAGTTTTTTTTTTTGGGGGGGGGGGCTGTTTTGTTAAGTGCGAGATTTAGTTATTTATTATATTAAGTTACCCCTTCATTTCCGCACATAACGGTTACTGTTTTTCAAATTTATCCGAAAAAAATTTTCGTTAATTATTTTCTTCAATATTACATGTAATATTAAATTAATGTAATTAGTATTGTTCAGTTTAATTGAACATTTGTTCTTCTAATTTTAAGGATTTTTGTAGTGAGCATTTTCTTTGCTTTATACAAGGATGATCAATTTTAAAGTGTTCCCATTGTTTTTTCTTATTACCCTTCCTCCAATCTGACGGATGTGGCAACTGTCCTAACACTTAAGTATAACTATTTGAAGATTGTTTAACCCTTTGAGGCGCAACCCTTTCCAAATGCTGAAAAAAGGGCAGCCGTTGCCATCGCTCGACTTAACTACCAGCTGCGTCAAAAAAAGGTCTAGATGTGTGGCACGCGATGAACGTTTCGATCGTCCGCCATCTTGCTGGTCGTTCAGTCGAGCGATGGCCACGGCTGCCCTTTATTCAGCATTGGGCAATCTCTCCAGCTGTTCTCGCATTCTTCCATTTTTCAGCAGATGTCAGTGCTGTTAAAAAGAATCGTGACCCTTGACGGGAAAGGACGTGCTAAAAAGTAAAGGATTCTCGCGGAGCTATGTCACCCGCAACAATTTTTATAGGAATCCAATCTATTCTTCGTGACTGGCAACAGTCAAAACGTCAGAGTTGAGTGTTCCCAGAGCGGGATCACTGCGCATTAAAGGGTTAAGTGTGGGAGACAATTTCCTACACTGTTGGACTGTTACAACTTTATTGGTGAGGTAAAACAGTAATGAAGACGAACAATGTTACGTAATCCTGTGATAATTTTATTTTTGAAAAACATGATTTAATTCAATTTTTTTTTTTTTTTTTTTTTTTTTTTTACATTATCACTCCCTGCAGCTAATGCCGAATGTGTTCGCGAGCAGATAGGGTTTTCCAGAGAATTCCTGCAAAACATCGATAAATTAAAACAAATCATAACTGAAGAAGTCTCAATAACAGCTAGAGGTCTACGCCCACGCTGCCGGGTTCTGCGCCGATTGTAGGCATCCATGTCATAATTTTTGAGAAAAGTTTTATATAAACTATCAACAATAGGTTTTTTTTTTTCTTTCTGAAAGAACAGTAAAATTTAAGATGTTTCGAATTTCAATACAGGAATTAATAGTTAACTTCTGCAATGTAAATTTTGTCATCAATTAGTTATTTAATGTTTTAGAAATGTCTTTATATACACACACATATACCATTCAGGGGCATAGCCTAGAGGGGGGGTCATAACCCCCTATGAGAAATTTTTGCCATACAAAATGTATATTCTTCACTACATTATCACACACACGTCCCAGGGTGTCTACCGCTCCGGAAAGTCTGGAAAAAGCCGGGAAATTGGAAAATGGGTCCGGAAAGTCTGAAAAAAACCGGGAAATTGGGTAATGGGTCCGGAAAATTCACCAAAAGAATCAATTTTTTTCGTGTTCTTTTTTTTTACCCTTCCTCTTTAATTGTCAGACTGGAACCAAAAGCAACTGCAATGCATTTTTCGGACCGCGAAAGCATCAAGCGATGTGTTTGTATAAGGAGGGAAAAATGGGGGCTCATTAATCGTGATGGGAGGGTAAAAGACCAATTATCTTACTTGGTAACTTATGGGTTAGGGCCGTCTTTCCAAGAACAGTTAGTTAATTCTATCATAAATTGCGACTACTTCTGTTTCTTTAAATTGATGAAAGCTTAAGCCTGTATTTCAAGAAGTTGTACAAAATATGCAAATATAAATACAAGGGAGAGGGCATTGTTCAATTCCCCAAAGTAAAATGCATTGGTCAGGAATTGTTTTCCCGGGACCTCCCAAAAGTCAGGAAATTGACTTTCAGAAATTTGGTAGACACCCTGCGTACACATATATATGAGTTGTACTAGTCGTAACACCCACCTCCCCCCCATGAAAAATTTCTGGCTACGCCCCTGATACCATGTGATTCAAAATAGATGTTAAGGCGATTTATTTTTTAAACCGTAAGGGATCGAAACATACTTCCAATTAGAAAAGTTCGTCCAATTAAGAGTCGCTTTCAGATAGGGCATTTTTTTTACTACTGGGGGTTGTATACATATTAAAATACGAAATTTAATTTTTATACGGCAAAGATCAACATTCTTTTAAATATAAAGGGTATTAAAGGAGGGACCGTATAAAAATTAAATTTCGTATTTTAATTTGTATACATCCCCCAGTAGTAAAAAAAATGCCCTATCTGAAAGCGACTCTTAATTGGACGAACTTTTCTAATTGGAAGTATGTTTCGATCCCTTACGGTTTAAAAAATAATCCCCTTAACATCTATTTTGAATCACCCGGTATATACACGTATACATCCATTTTCATTATGTTCTTTTTAAAAACTTTTCACACGTCTCGCTGTGTTTCTGAGGTCGTTACGCCGCCGCTACCAATTTCTGTGCCACGCAGACCTGTAATAACAGCAACAGAATTGCGGAATGTGTCAAAATACTTGGCTCGACGTGTTCATGTTTGCATTCAAAATGGCGGCGAACATTTTCTCCAAGGAAAATGATGATGTAAAAAACTTGAATTCAATTATGTTTTTCAAAATAAAATGATCGCAGGATTAAGTAACATTCTGCGTCTCCATTTCTGCTTAACCTCACAAATAAAGTTGTAACACTGTTGGCAATTGTCTCCCACACTTAAACAAGGTTCAAACAACTATATTTCAGCGTTAGGACATGGCCACATCCGTCAGATTTAAGTTAAGAGTAATAAGAAAAACCAACGGGAACTCTTTTAAAACTGATCACTTTGTATTCTGATTGATTGGCTCATCAACGGTCAAGCAAATCTATTGAAGATGCAGATATGAAAGTTTCGGGGCTTATTTCTTTGTGCCCAAAGCATGATTTAAGAAGCGATTTTTAAAAATTTGCACCCGAACGGGGGTGGCGAACCAAAACTCCCCCCCCCCCCCCCAACATTTCTCTAGAAATCTGAAAGAAAGCAGAAATAGCCATTAAGTTTTTGCTTTAAAATGTAACGAACACAAATACCTAAATATTAATATCAGGATTTCTTAGAACTCGCACCCAAATGTGGATGATGGGCCGAAAACTTCTTTTAATATAGCTCAGGGGAAAAAAGATAACCATACGATTTTTGCTATATAGAATATATTAAGTACAAATACCTAAAAAATCACTTGCAGTTCATGTTTTTTCTTTAATTCTTCCTCAATAGAGGGTAGTTGACAAAAATGTGTCTATGCCTTTGAATTTGAAAATCGCTATAGTGACATTCTTGCTTTTAAATTTACCATAAACAGGAATACATTCTTTGCGGGTAGCTGCGATAATTGCAAAGAAGGGGATACCTGTTTCATGTATTCAAAATGCTCTTTCGAGTTACCGCCAACTCAAGTACAGGCCGCCAAGCAGGTGCTTTAAAATGCAGCAAACGCTTTACTGAGCTCACGTTGGATGTCATTTTCGGGAGGCATTAACACACCATATCTGACAACACGTGCTTCCTTTAATATAAAAAGGGAAACTGCTAAGGGTGACGCCACAACGTAAAAATGATTTTATCTGCTTAAGAAAGACCTGGTTAAATTATTAGTTAAAATAAGCAATTATATTATCTTTAATTTGCTTCATTTTGTTATATAATTCGCTAATGGCCCGACAACGTTCGTGTGCTTCCCGCACAATCAAGCCAAAAGCCAGCAAGCTTAGCGATATCTTCAATATTTAACGGAAAATCGTCAAACCCTAATGCTATCTTAATGAGAATTTTAAACTTTTGTAACCCGCTCTCTGATTATCCGATTTACATGCAACAAAATGAAATGTTTGACTATTCAACTCCCGGAATATTAATTTTAGACTAATTTGATTTTAGACTAACTTTGATTTTCATTCAGAGGTAGTTCCGTAACCTAATTTATAATAGATTTTTTTTTTTTTTTATGTCTCGTATAAGAGTTTTATGTTCTTTTTGACTGCCTTCTTCCCCCCCCCCCCCCCCCAAAGTAATTTTTTCTGTTCAAGAGCGCTTAAATTAGCTAGTTATTTATAAAGAGGTTTATGTATAAATTTTAAAAGTTTGGATTTCCTTATCTTCTACATAGGCATTATTAAAATTTGAGAGCGTGTGCATTCTTATTTCTTCATGACTAAAAAGTATTTATATAAAATTAATATTTTTTCCAATAGTTGATGAATTGCATGCACCTAGTTTAACCAACTCCATGTATAACATTTTGCTGCTTCATTGCTGTCAAGCCGCCAACCCTTTTGCACATGCTATCACAGTTTCAGGTATGATAATATTAGAACAAAACTTCTTGAAAATAGTGTGTCATAATGTTTTGATTGGTTCATTCCTTTGCCGTTAATCAAATATTCGGGCTCATAGTATCACAATCTGTTGTTGAATCTAAAGAACTTTTTGCTGTAGGCGTAGGATGAACCAGTCTTGGCTGAAAATAAGGGTGAAATCGGAGTCCAGGGTACAGTCCGGATAGCTGAAGTCGATTCGCGTACAGGGCTTGGTTCGTCAAAGCCCCGTTATTAAGTTGAGGAGGGTAAGCTGGCGAAGTTCTTGCTGCTGCAGCCACGTCTGTTCCGATAGAACTGGTCGTAGAATTCACGCCCGATAAATGAGATGGTAAGCTAGAAGGCAAGAATGCTCTTGGGATTCCGAAATAGAGACTTGCGAAGTGAGCTGCAGCTTGTGGATTTGCAGACGCCAACAGGGAGCTTAGATCTGCAATTCCCAATCCTGGCATGGCTGGCAATTTCCATGGAGAGGATCCTCCTTGCGAAGCCAAAAGTAGTAACTCGCTGCTTGATGGAACACGTCCGAGGGCTGTAAAAGCGAGAAAATACAAGCTTGTATTACATACTGTTATTCAGTCGCGGATTAATGCAAGTTTGTCGGTGGGGGAGATTAGTTAGAAGATTGACATATGCATCCATTTTATGGATACTAGAGGATACTACCTTCAGGAACGGCTTACCTATTTGGTTTAAAGCCTGTTTTAGTTCCTGAAGTGTCCTGCTGAACCCTAGCCCCAGGCTCAGGTCCAGCAAGCAGCGGTTTCCCTCTTTTTTTTTTTTACAGCACAATTTTTGGATTACAATTGGTAAAATACATCAGTGGTATACAGTATAAAAGCAGTTAGTTTACAATGGTTTACAATTGCGCACAATATTGTTCTTAGTAACATTTGACCATAGATACATATATTTAACACGTTCCTTTTTTTTTTTTTACAATTTATGGTTACAATTAATTACTGTAAAAGATCTTATTTTACTTCCATAAAATGGAAGTAAAATAGGATCTTTTACAGTAATTTCTACTTTCTCGGAGGGGGCGGTCGCCCCCCTCTTTAATCCGCGCTTGCTGTTATTCAGGCTCATAACCACTGACAAATTTTAAATATTTAAATAAAAAGTGACCGACTAATCGAATTTATTAAAACCTTCAAATTTCGATAATTTAAAATGTAAGAATAATTTAACATAAAAGTTGTTATTTGTCATTAAAAAAATGTTTTAAGCCAATATAATAACTTTTATCTCGCATTTTCGTAGGATTATTTAGTCACCTTATTAATAATAATTTTTAAAACTAAAAATCTGATTATTTTATTCAGTTTCATGAACAGTGTAAGTACTGACTTTTACTCAGTTCATAAAACTTCACCTTACAACGCTTAATGTAGAATTCTCAAGTAATTTGCGGCATCAAAGAAAAATTGAAACTATTACAGAAAAGAAAAGCAAAATGCACTGTTGTTGATTTTGTGCCCTCTGGTAACCGCAGGGCGGTGCCAGATCCTCCATACGGCGGTGGGCAGAAGGGGACAGCTTCCATTTGAATGAGCCCCAGTGGAAGGAAAGCCCGATTTCGCTCGGGGTCGCCTAATATTGAACCCATTTCAGATGAGGTACCAACCACTTGAAATCGGCACCCACAGTGGTATTGTTAACCCTTTGAGGCGTAACCCTTTCCCCATGCTGAAAAAAGGGCAGCCGTTGCCATCGCTCGACTGAACGACCCGCAAGAGGGCGGACGATCGAAACGTTCATCGCGTGACACAGATCGAGAGACCCTTTTTGGACGACAAAGGGTCTCTCGATCTGTGGCACGCGATGAACGTTTCGATCGTCCGCCCTCTTGCTGGTCGTTAAGTCGAGCGATGGCAACGGCTGCCCTTTTTTCAGCATTGGGCACTCTAGCTGTTCTCGCATTCTTCCATTTTTCAGCAGATGTCAGTGCTGTTCAAAAGAATCATGACCATTTTTTTGACGGGAAAGGACGTGCTCAAAAGTAAAGGATTCTCGTGGAGCTAGGTCATGTGCAACTATTTTTATAGAAATCCAATCTATTCTTCGTGACTGGCAACAGTCAAAACGTCAGAGTTTGGTGATCCGAGAGCGGGATCACTGCGCGTTAAAGGGTTAAACATGGAGCACAGTGGAGCCACGAACACATTTTACGTGCACCTGCTCCCATTAGAGTACACTATCCCACAGCATTCCAGCCGAGAGAGGAGTTCACCCTCCCAAGCACTGGCCAAGCCGAGTGCTGCTTCACTTGGGAACGGACTTTAGCGCCCAGACCACTGTGGGACGGACTCAAAATGCACTTTCTGTTGTTGTACGGAAGCCACCGCAAGCATTGAAATAGGTACATATTTGGTATTATAGGAACATAATTAGCCCTCTCCAAGAACTTTTATATGACTTGCAGATGCATATTTAATTTTAAATTGCAATTCGTAAAACTCTTTACGAAATTTGGTTTCTGTAATTCAGATATAAAATGCCCGGACTTAATGCCCTCTCTGAATATACGCACTTGTCCAATTACACTTAATAAATTGAAAGGTGACAATTATTGAGGTATGTGGAATAATAAAAAAAAAAACCTTTATAACTTTTAACCTATTTCGTGATTCAGTTAAAACTTGACTGATAAATCCAGGGCATATTGGGTTCTTTTTTTTTTTTTTTTCATTAGAGTGCTATTTTGTTCACGCTTGTACTTTCTGAGGACATGATTTGCATCGACACATTTTCGTTGCATTTTTTAACAGCAGTGATGGCGCCAGACTTTCCCCGACGGGAGGGCCATCTTCACCGACAGGGGGGGGGGGGCAGCCGTTGTGGGCAGATTCACATTTCTGCTTACCCTAGAAATGTGGATCTTGTCACCACCTCCTAGATAGGCCTGAGAACAGGAACTATTACGTCATCACTAGGTCCACTAAAATGACGTCATCGCACATTTATTTTCACAAAGTAAAACTATCGAACGTTTGTGGTGAATTTACTCCATGAAACATTTTAATGATTTAAGATAGAAAATTTAATTTTACGACCAATAGGAAATTTTAACCATCACTAATTATATAATATGATATAGAAATAGATCATAGTAAATAATTTTTTATCAGAAAGGTATTTTAATTTTTATCTTTAACTTAGGATATTTTCCAAAATTTGTATCATTCACCAGAAATTTTAAATAGTTTTACTTTGTGAAAGGAAAACTGTGATGACGTCATCTTAGAAGACCCGTTGATGACGTAAAAGCTTCTGTTCTCAGGCCTTGTATATCTAGGAGGTGGTGATCTTGTCCGCTGGTTCCTTCGAATCCCGAGAAACATACTCCGAGCTGCAGGTATAGTCCAGTCATCTTAGTCAAAATAGGGCAAGAATCTCGGAATTTGAGATACCCAGCTATAAACTTGTATACACTTTTATTTTGACATCCTAAAACTTGTCCCAAAATCTGCATATGGTAGGGTGTCCGCGTCTGTCAAAATTTAAGGTCAAATGTCACAAAAATCGATTTTTTCCAAATTTTTCGCAAATATCTCGTTTCCTATGGTGTTTACGCTATTTGTATGCATTACCAATATTGTAGAGGATAAAATTCTCTACAATACTGACTGAAGTAGACATGCCTTGTATATTCTGATTGAAATTATTACTACAAAGCCCGTTATGTAGGTATTTCTTATTTTTATTTTCCGAACATGTACCACGTAAGGAAAGTATTGTTATCATGAAAAAATTCGAATTTGAGATTTGGGTGGTATTTACACATTTTGAGGTCTTCTGAATTAATTGATGCTATTTTTATGAGATGTATGTATGTGTGTGTGTGAGTGAACACGATAGCTGCTAGACAGTGCACTCGATTGAGCTCAAATTTGGTAGATATGTCAAAAACCACCGCCGCAACACCGGTATTGATTTTAGTATGTATAGGACAGTTTTTTAATGGACTACGAAAAAGATTTCTTTCCCATTATGACCTACGGACATTATGGCCTGCATTCGAAGAAGTTCAAATTGGGTATGTATGTAGGAGGCGACGTCGAAATAAGACTGGAAGCACTCCTACGGTTCTCAATCACGTTTGTTGCTCGGCTAAATATAACAGAAGAACTATTTACAAAAGAAAGGAGAGATTTCGCAGAACATGAATAAGCGGAGTCGGTCACAGGGTTAGGTTTCCTTATCACACAGGAGCCACTGGCCACCTTCTCGTGGTCGTTCTGGAGTCGAATCGCCTACGCGCGATCAGAGAGCTACGTCCGACATCGCTCCTACGCGAGCGTGGTCTCGTTCGCATCTGCTACCTTGAGCTCCTAGGCTCTGATAACCTGCGGTTTCTGTAGACGTGACGTTGTGATGCCATCTGCTGGAGGGTTGCGCCTCTTGATTACCACATGTATATTATAGGTCACCGTCACACAACATGCATAGATTTTGCTGTGTATAGGACTGGTATTTTTTTGACATGGCAACAAATGGGTGTTCTTTTACATTATTGCCTTGGACGGAAATTCTTCAAAGTGCGCTAGTGTCTATAGGGTGCATTCGATTGAGCTCAAATTGAGTATATATAATATACGTCACGGTTCCATGACCTGCACCGATTTTGGTGTGTGTAGGGCTGATAGTTTGTTCACAGGCTTGCAAATGGTAATTCTTATATACTATGGCCTAAGAACGCAAGTCATTTAAAATGAGCTAGTGTCTAAATGGTGCATTTGATTGCCATCAAATTATGTACGCATATTACAGGTCATTGTCTTACATACTGCATAAATTTTAGTCAGTGCACACTGTATAGTTTTTTACTGGGCTACAAAAAAGTATTCTTATGCAATACGGCCTATATGCTGAATTCATTTTAAGTGCAATAGTGCCTGAGCACTAGATCCGAGTGAGTTGAATGAAATTTATTTAAATGCTTGGTAAATATCAAATGTTCGGAAAGTCGAGGGGAGTCACTCCAGATTTTTTATTTAAAAAAGCACTCTATAAAAACAAAAAAAACGACGCACCAAGAAGGAATTGTACGACGTGATAAAAATTGGTGGATGTAAAGAACATACTTAAAAAAAAACTATTAAAATTTCCGAACAATTGAATGATTTATTGTAGAGTTTGGCCATTACAAAGGGAGGAAGTCATTAAGGCGTTGGTCCACCTCTGGCCTCGATGCAAGCTGTCACCCAGCGTGGCACAGACTGATAAAGTTCCCGGATGGTGTACTGCGGAATTTCTTCCGAAATTGTCTCCAACTGTTGGGCTAAATCGGCAACGTTTTGAGATGGTTGCAATCGCCTTCCCATAACGTCCCAAATGTGTTCTATGGGAGAGAGATCAGGCGACCTAGATGGCCAAGGAAGTACAGGGAAAGCTCGAAGACAATTCATAGCTACACGCGTCGTATGCGGCCGGGCATTATCGTGTTGAAAAATAAGTCCAGGGTGTCGCAAAAGGAACGGTCGGTCGTAGGATGTCATCAACGTACCGCTGTACTGTCAATGTACCAGAAATGACTATCAGAGGGGTCCGGCTCTCAAAAGAAACGACACCCCAGACCATAACAGTTTGTTGTGGGTCTTGTGTGGCGTGCGATAGTCGGCATGATCCCCCTTCTGCCCTGGACGCCTCTAGAAACGTCTGCGGTTGTCGTCAGAACACAGTTGGAAACGGGGCTCGTCACGTGCCCAGTCAGCTCAGTTCCACGTTGATCGAGTCCGGCACCATAATAATCTGACATGACAGTGTACGTACAGGCGTGACGGTCGGTGCGAGCGTAAATTCCGTTCTCTCAATCGACTGCGGAGGGTCATGTTGGATACATGGGTGCGGATCACGCGGTTGGATGGTTGATAACGACGAATTAAGGTGCTGCGACAGCTGCTCTGGCAATCGCTCTATCCTCCCGTTCTGTTGCGGCCCTCGGTCGACCGCTACCATTTTGACGCTGATATCTACCGTTGTGGACCCTCTCTTGTCAGCAGTGGCGGCTCGTCATTAAGGGCCAGAGGGGCCTGGCCCCACCGACTAAGCACCGTCTAAATCAAAATATCTTCCTATTATGTAAGGCAGTTCTTTCAATAATTTACCTTCATTCAAAAAATACACGCGTTTTACTCTATTTTAATACTATCCATTAAAAAACGCACTTAAAAAAGCGATAGTTATACGATTTCCCCCCTATCTAAACCATGCTTGGGCCATGGGCTGGCCTACCCTGAATGGGGCGTCTCTTCTCCGTTCACCGGGTTGACCTATTTGGCATTGAGCACAAAGCCATACTGACGCGAAATTGACTTGGCTTATTTGGCGCTGCCTTCTGGGCCCAGATGTTCGGGCCCTCGCACGGTGATGTACACGACCGTACGCGGAAATTTCGGCAATCGGTAGCTATTGGCGAAATTTTCCGCTTAGGAGGAAATCATTTTTCATTTGCGTGATCGTATTTTTGCAGTGCAGTCAGATATTTTTCTGTTTTGTTTTCTTGATTTACGAAAAGCGATGTATGAATGTATTTTTTATATATGTTATTTATTTTAAAATAATTAATCATCTAAAAATTATGAACAGGCAACTATAAAGAACATAATTATTAAATATTTAAATGTGGCTTTTTGTTGAGTCATAAAGTAAACTTTTCAATTGAACATAACTACGTAAAAAATAGCAAAAGTTGTATAGTCAATTCGATAATTATTTGTCATTTGAGAAATTTTAAATACTGACGCTGTGTGAACGTGGGGATAGGTTGTTCTATATGTATATATATTTTCGCGATTTTAATTGGCAATATTTTTTTTTTGGGGCCCCACCACTGAAACGGGTCACAAGCCGCCACTGCTTGTCAGCATCGTCTAAAGGTGCGTTCATACTATCGTTTTTACCGTTCTTCTTGTAGCTAATGTCGCAAAAATCGTAAGCAGAAAAAATCAAGCGTTCACACTCTGGACCTGAAAGTTTTGAATCGGTTGGGGAGGGGTTCTAGGTGAAACGGAAAAGGGTTAAGTACGGTGCATGCGGGAAGAATGATTGATGTTGACATCCTTTCCCCACCTTGAAAACGTATCCACAAAAGAAGAGGGGGAATCATAGAGACATTAGGCACGGATTTGGAAAGAACTTAAATCCCAGAAAACTGGTTTTATCGTCGCTAACTGACGTCATAACTAAGACCGATAGCTGCAATAAGAACCCGAACGACAATAAGAACGTAGTCTGAACGCACCTTAATAGCCGCATCTCTTCGACGCAGATGTCGAGCGATTCTTCGATTCGTCCAACCAGCCTCTTTCAGTCCGATCGATCACACGACCTCTTTCAAACTTCGACATCTGCTCGTAATGCGCACGAATCCTTCGGCGAGGCATTGTTACAGCCTACTTAATAGCTATCGCAGTCGAAATTTCAATCATCAGATTGAGAATGGCTCCTTATATGCACTTTCTGAATGCGCAGTTCCGTCTAGCTCTTCCGCTATTCATTGATTGGACTTCAGATTTTAATCATTTGCACGTTCGATTCGAATGTCTCTGCATACGAAATTTCAATACAATCGGGAAATTCCTTGGGGCGCCCATTCTTTTTGTTATAGAGTGTATATGCATTTGCAGAAAAACGCATCGTTTTCTCGCAAAAATAAAAAATCTGGAGTGACTCCACTCGACTTTCCGAACGTATACGATTAAGATCATTACCAAGCATTTAAATCCATTTTAATCGATGAATAATTCAGCAAAAACTCTTACTTTTTTCAATTTTGAGCTCAATAGAATGTACCGTTTAAACGCTAGCGCACTTTCAAGAATTCCCCCCCATAGGCCATAATGTAAAAGAAATCTTTGTCGTAACCCTGTAGCAAAACTATAAGTCCTATACACATCAAAATCAATACCGTTCTTACGATGATGGTTTATAACATATATACCCAATTTGAGCTCAATAGAATGCCTCGTTTCGGAGCTATCGTGTTCACGCACACACACACTCACACACACATACATACATACATCTCGTAAAAATAGCATAAATGAATTCAGAAGACCTCAAAACGTGTCAATACACCAAAATCTCGAAGTCGAATTTTTTCATGATTAGAGTACTTTCCTTACATGGTACATGTTCGGAAAGTAAAAAGACAACTCAAAAAATTTCATGTATAGTACGTTTTTTTAAATAGAGCTAAGTATTATGCGCTTTTTGCTGCTAGAAAAGGAAAGGTGTAGCTAATTAGAAAGCTTGTAAATTGTGTAGGAAATGTGAAGAGATTTAGACCTTATAGCAGAATAATGCTAATGCAGTGCAAAAAGCGAATTTTGTGTATGATCTGTACAAAGTGGACAAAAATGCGTGAAAACTAAAAATTCATAAAACCCGAAAAAGAACCAAAATAAAAACGATTTGCAGATTTAACATTAATAGGTCACGGGATATTTTTTTAAGAAAAGAAAAAAATTAATTAAAAAAACAGCTGGCGTTTCGTACAGAAGTAAAAGAAAAGACACGCAAATAACAAAAATTATAATACCAAATCAGTATTATTAGCTATTCCAGTCAAGAAATTCCTTATACAGACGTTTGGGGTAGAGAGAAGCAGTAGCAGACATTTCAAGTTTCCTTGGCCTCCTCGCTCTCCAGAACTGACATCATCAGACTTTTGGCTGTGGGGATACTTAAAATCCAGGGTGTATCGATTGCTTCCATCCAATCTACCGGGAGCGAAGGATGCAGTCCGGCAAGAGCTATCGTATATACAGCTGGACATGCAGTGTTCTGCCGTTGCTGGATTTGTGACGTCTGTAATATGTTATCACCTGTGGTAGTGGACATGTGTAACACATATTGCTATAGTAAATGATTTGGTAACATTATTTTTGTTATTTGCGTGTCTTACCTTTCACTTATGTACGGAACGCCACCCATCGGCTGTTTTTTTTTATTTTGTTTTTCTTAGCTAAAAAAAAAAAAAAAAAAAAAAATCCCGTAACTTATCGATGGTAAACCTGCAAACCGTTTTTTATTTTGGTTATTTTTTTCGGTATTTATAAAGTTTTTACGAACTTTTTGCCCACCTTGTATTACTAACAATAGAGACGGTGTAGTGTCCCTAAAAGAAATTCAAATGCAAGCTTGATAGTACTCATACCTGCAGCGCTTGCTAGTGCATGTTGTTCCGGTGTCATGTCCCCTGACATCAGTGTCCGGAATGGTGAATGTCTGAATGCATGTTCTCTCAGCAGAGTTTCCACAGATTCTCTGTAATACAAAATAAGCTCATGTTTATATGCTTCAAAGAATTTTGTAACGAATAGAGGTATCTCTATATCTCAATCGATACTTAAAAAGTAAAAAAGAAAAAGCATTTTTAAAGCTTTCATGACGAAAAATGCTGCACTATTAATTCATTTTAAGCGATTGTTCTTTCTCGGAATTTTCAGCTGTCTCTAATTGCATTAGAAATCAGTCCGGGAAGATGGATGATTTTAATCCTTATAACCACTATGCTTCATACAGAATTTTTCGTGCTTTCAAAGTAATATACAGGGTGTACCAGTAAGGTGGTAACACGCCATAATTCTTTATTTATTAGAGATAAGTGGGCAGTGTAAATTTGAAAAAAAAAAACGTTCAAAATAAGGTAGGGAAAAAAAGACCATATCAATTAAAAAAAAATTCCTCTTTTTAATTTTCAAAAACTAATTTTGTATACAGCCCCCATACGAAAAAAAAAATTCCTAAGTATTAAAATGGGCCCCATACACTCATGAGGTAATGTACAAAATTTCGGCCTTTCTATATGAAGAACAAACAGTCCTTGCGGCCGCCGCAGAAATGTGCAAGACTTTACGGCTTTTGATAAATCTTGAGAGCTCCCCTCCATGAAGTCGTTTACTTTTCTTTCTTGCGTTTCTCTGATGAACGTTTGTTGTTCTTGACGTTCTCGACCACAGAACTTTTGTACATCCCTGTACATGCCCTCGCTATCGCACTTTCAACTTTTCCGTTTCTTGCCTTAAATCCATGTGGTCGAATTTGTCGTTCCATCAGATTTTCAAACATCTTCAATTTATTCACTAATCTCCCAATTTCTTCATCAATAGTCTCCTGGAATGACATGGCCCTAACAGCTTGAAGATCTTTTCTAACGGCTAACTGGCCTGCCTCCAACTTTATGGCAAATGCAAGTGCGGATCTGAGATCTTATAGTTATCCGCGAAGAGCAGTGATTTTTGCATTTCAGGATCTTTAACGCTTTCAATAAAATGCAAAGCGATTTCCTCCCGAACGTCGTCTGGATAGTCCATATACGCCAAGTGAGACAACCTGTCTATATCCGCTGCAAGTTCTTGAAGGCTCTCGCCAGGTCCCTGCATTCTTGATGTAAGTTGGATTCATACTTACTGTATTCATTCTGACACTTTTCACCGAATTGGAGCTGTAGGAAATTTGCGAGGACGTTGAAATACCATTCCTTGCCTTTCCGATAATTTGTAATAGGCGTCCCCACTAAAAGGAGCGACTTGGTTTGCTTTCTCAGAGTCGTCCTAACTATTAATCAGCCTTGGCGACATTTAAAAAGTGGGTCTTATAGGATTACGAAGGAGTTCTTCTGTCTAAGTAGTTATAGTTTTATGGATGGACGCGGCTTGACGACATATTGATATTTTCAAGTAACTTTCCCAGTTTGACCAAACTGTCCAGTCTTTCTTCGATTATATTTTCGAATTTTTCAGATTTCAATTTTTCTTACAATTTTTTCTTCGATTCTTTCCTCATAGTTTGTCTGCTTATCCTCTAAAACAGATATTCTGTTTTCAATTTTCTCCTCCATAATCTTCAGTTGTTCTTGTCCCTGCTTTATTTCAATTCTAAGCCATCGTGGGTTTTCTCTATTTTGTCCTTCAAATATTCATGACTTTTCCTCTATTGTTTTTTTTTCCCAATTTTTCTTATTTTCTCAAAGCCTCTTCCATTTTCTCTTATCGAGCTTCCATCTCTTCTTATCTGGATTTCATCAGGGCTTGTCCGGCTTCCATTTTCTCCTCCAAATCGGTTCTCATCTCCAGAGCCCGATCAAGACAACTGTGGGCCCTGGGCAGAAGAAAAAAATTGAGCCCCATGCAATAATCTTACCAAAAAAAAAAAAAAAAAAAAAAAAAAAAAAAAAAGAGAACAGATAATGATGGGTTTATACTGAAAGTTTTAAATATCTCACCCCTTCCAAACGCAAATTTTGTTTTAAGTAATCTGAAATAAACAAATATACAGTCAACTCCCTTTAATCCGCAGACACCTCTAATCCGCAGCTGATTTTTTAATGTAAACAAACAAATCAATTTTGAAGAAATTCGAGTTTCAATGTGTTCGTCGATTCTCGAAGAATTAAAAATAAGTTAAAATTTGCATTTCGAAGAATTAAAAATAAGTTTAAATTAATTTATACAAGTGTAAATTTGAATTATTTTCATTGTTCGTACTTTATAATTAAAAAATCATTTAACTAATAAATTTTTTTATCCTTTCTAATTTTATTGTAAAATTATAAAAGTGTAAGATGTAAGATTTTTGGGGCCCTAAAATCTGTGGGCCCTGGGCAGTTGCCCCGTTTGCCCTGCCGGTAATATGGCACTGCTCATCTCTTCTTGTCCAGTTTTCATCTCCATCATCAGTTCTTTAAGCTTCTTCATTTCTACTCTTGTCGAAATCCAGTAGCGGATTCAGGGGAGGGACTAGGGGGCTTCAGCCCCCCCAAAAGATATTGCTCAAGGGTAACATTCTGCTTTATTATACACTTTAAATAGCTAAAATGATCATATTTTATTCCTTAGCCCCTCCCGAAAGCCTAATACATTGGTTTAGACTAAAATTTTGATTTATAGTACATTTTAATTGGGTGAAATAAGCTTTTTAAAAAATTTAGTCCCACCCAAAAAAAATTTCTGGATCCGCCACTGTCGAAGTCATACACAATAAAAATGAAGTATTACTTTAGAATCCCGACTCTGACACCAGTTTACCAGAAAATTCTTCTTAGTTTAATTCTAGCTAGTTCTGCTTAGTCCTGCTTGCTTAGTTTTGGTAGCTTAAAATTTCAGTGTACATGAGAAGTTCTAGTAAACAGTCGACTTTAAAGAACAGAACACAAATTTTATTGGCTCTAGAAATTCGACGAACAATCTTCAATAATTTTTTATTTATTTATTTAACAAATGCCATAAAAATGAGCTCTTATGCCATTAGTATACGAGCCTTCTAGTATTTTACGACAATACAATTAAAAACACTTAATTCAGGACACACGTCCAGATAATCGGTTGTCAAATTTTGACGAGACTCACACACAGTACATTCCGGTGCATTGGCAATGCCGATACTGAAGAGAGAGGACCTTAAACAATCATGCTTTGTCAGCAGTTTGAAGCATGCGACTGCTGCTTTTCTCAGGGCGTCAGGAGCATAAAAATTTCTCGATGATAATGCCCCCGATCTTGTCCCTAGATCCCTCTGCGAATTACAGTTTAAAGTCCAGTTTGAAATGTCCGATTTGTCAAAAGTCTTGCGGCATAGAAAGTTATTGCCTTTGTGGGTCTGTGGGGCACCAAGGCTCCCTTTTTAGCAAGAAGGTCCACATTTCCGTTACCCACTATGCTGGAACACAGTGTGCTGGAACCCACTGGAAGGAAATTTTATGGTCAAGATTCTTCAAAAGCAGTCTGCATTTACAGCATCAGCAGTCTGCATTTTGAGCAGTCTGCCAAAATTCTCTGTGATTCGCGATCATTATTTGAAAGGGCCTGAAGTGATGATTTTGAATCAGAAAAAAATGACAGCTCTATTAAAAGCCAACTCCCTCAATGACAGTTGTTGTACCGGAACTGCGAAAGCCTCTATCTCGCCATCAAAGGTGGAAGTGCATGAACCCACAGGCAGATAAAATCTTCCATACACAATTCTCTAAAATTAACAAGCAATAGCTCTCTTTTCAACAGTCAGCTGAAGACGCAGTCTTTCTCAAATTCTGTATTTCGCATACAATAAAATCTTTCCACACTCTAAAATCTCTCTGGATATTATTGAGAACTCTCATCTACTCCTGAGCATATAACAATGAAGAATTCACAAACAGCCTTCAAATCTAGCCTTCTCGAAACAAGCAAAAGATTTCTTATAAAAGCGCATAAAACATAGAGCCTAATGGCTAACTAAAGCAATGAACTTTACGAGCACTCATTCAAAACTGAACCGAACTCTGGAGCGCAACGCTCTTTTATATCTTTTGGCCGCGTATATTGATGAAATAATACTAATGTGTGCTATAGGGACATCCAAAACTACCAATCTCGCGTTCTAGTTAACCAGTTTCATGCAACAAAGTACAAATTTTAATAATTTGACGCTTAGAAAGCAAATTTTATACTAAACGTAATCCCCGAAGAGCAGGTCACCTCAAAAATTCTACTTCACCCCCAAACAATATATTATCTAATATTCACTCTTAACTCTCTCGTCACCCTGAACCTCATAGGAGGCTCCTAGTTCAAATAGCAACATTGAGAGAGAAAACAATTGAATGGAGTATTTTTTTCTTCCAGTGGTATCCATATCCTTCATTCATGTAGACAGTATAGGAGGCTCTTAACCAGATGCATAAAGCGTGACTAGATTGCAGTACTCGTCCATTGAGATCATTTTTTTTTACAGTTTTCGCTTCCTTGTTTCGGGAGAAAAATTAAGAAAATAGGGACGCTGCTTTTTGACCGTTTTTTTTATATTTTAAGGTAAGTATAGTATTTTTGTTATTCCTCGAACTTTACCTAATAGGTGCATCCTTTTCAATTCATTTGAGCGTAACAAAATGCTTCGAAAATGCAGAAATTAATAATAGAAAAATCTAATATGAATCGACGTTCGAAAAAAATATTTTTGCATAATTTATAATAGTATTTCATGTGCATTCAATGCTAGACAGATTTTTTTTCTCTGATTTTTCATAATTCGGTGACGAGAGGGTTAATCTGAATTCAAATTTAGTTTGCTTTTTCTATTATTAACTTTACAGTAACAGGATTTATTGCTGCCAGGTTTTTCGTACTATGTGACACTGGTCTGGATCTTGCCGATGAGATCTTATAGACCTACGTTCACTCTTTCAGTGACCTCATAGTCGACAATTTCCTGGAAAGTGATGATATGAGCTGGATGGATGGGACACCAAATCTCCAGACCTCAACCCTATAGACCAGTGACTCCCAAAGGGGTCCAGATGGACCCCTTGGGGGTCTACGAAGCTTTTAAAGGGGTCTATAGTGTTCTACGGGTCTATTGGGGGTTGATGATAAAATTTTCTGTTTTAATTTTTTTAATTTAATTTTTAAGGAATTGATAGAGTTTAACTATTTTCAAATAGAATACAGATTTGCATTTGCTGTGCAATTCACGCACGTAAAGCCGAGGCTATTCTGCAATTTTTGATGGAAGTTGAACAATGACTAGTGACACGCTTTGAAAATATCAGTAATACGATTTTATGCATTGCAGTTTACGGCTTCAATTTTTAAGAATAATGTGATCAAGATGTCTTTTATTAATAAATCGGTGATGCCGAACAACTTTGTAATTCATTTTTTTCCCATACCTCGAACCGTTTTTAAGATATGAACGTTAACTCCAAATTTAGCCAACCAGGTGGTACTGTAAGCGTTTATTTTTCCCTTAGCGCATGGCAACTTTACTATACTTACATCCCATTTTTATGACTATATAACCTCTTATCATTCAGAAATAATTGGGGTGACAACAGACCTTACCGGGCACACTGCATATATTACAATTACATATAATTCTGTAAAAGAAATAAAATGTAGTTTTTTTTAAAATTATCATTGAATTATCCTTCAATTTCATGCATGGTGGTTCTTTTAGGCATTAAAAAAAATTAGGGGGTCTAAGGGGCAAAATGGTCGGGAACCCCTGCTATAGATTGCTTGCGATGCTCTGAGGAAATTTTTCTTAATTTTCAATACGTGTACATTTCGAAATTCTTTTTAAGTTCTTGAAAGCTGTGGAAAGAAACTTTCGTAAATTTCGATTTCATATGAAAAAACTTTATTGACACTTAATATTTGGACTTTTAAGTTCCTTACCTCTCTAAATCCGTGAGTCGCGAGGAGTCCCTAAAGCCTTTTGCAAAAGGATTGCTGTCTATTTTGAGCTTGGTTATCTGAAATAAATTATAAATGCTAAATTATCGTTGTACACTTCTTAAAATCAAACTGCAGAACATAGTTTAAAGCATGTCTTCTAGTAGGCAAAAAAGGCGCTTGCAAACTGCATTGGGTACTCTCTTTATAATCACGAGCGGCTAAGGAGTGATACAGCACCTTACCTCCGTGACAGCATGGTGTCAGACTCCAGCGCGTCACATATCACTTTATCCAAGAGTGACATTTGAGTCTATAAGAGTGAAAATTCGAAAACGCACTCTAGGAAAGAAGGAAGAAAGAGTGTCAACATGTTCTGTTTTATTGAGTAAACCACTCTTGTACCAATTGAGCAATTCTCTCTAATAGGGCTATCACACTGAGAAAAATCCGACCAACTTTCCTTGCAAATGAAGTTTCCGGCCGATTTTCTCCGCTGTTACCTTGACGACCGCGAACTCCAACTTTTTCCTTTCCCAAGGAAATAATCCGAGTCGGACGAAATTTCGGCCAATCAAAGTACTTCATCCTGCTACGTCATGAGCCATTTCGAGCAATGGCGACTATGTTCGAAGCTTGGCAGCTTGGCTCGATGTCAGAATCACGTGTCAATAAAATGATGGCCGCGTTCAAGTGGACTTTGGAATGAGAGATTTCTGCCCATCCGATGCTGCCGAAATGGCTGCCGATCCGATATAAATATACCAACGCACGATAAGTAAAATAAGAACCTGCACGCCCAATCAGCGATGCGATGACTACTTGGCGTCGGAGAGAGTTTGTTTACTTTTGCAACCCTTAAAGGTAACCACGCCTTCAAGTCCGTCGGAAAAGTGGGTCCAGCGCGAAGTTGCTCGGATTTTCCCTTTAGTGTGATAAGGCCATTAAGGATTCTTGCTCCGATCCTCCAGAGAGCTCCATATCACCTTGTCTAAAGAGTGGCATTTCTGAGTCTGCAGTAAGAGTGAAAATTAAAAAAAAAACGCACTCTAGGAAAGGAGGAAGGAAGAGGGACTACATGATCTCTGGTACTGAGTAAACCTCTCTTGTTCCAACTGAGCAATTCTCTGAAGATTCTTGTTCCGTCCTCTAGAGAGCCGCATATCACCTTATCCAAGAGTCGCATTTCTGAGTCTGCTTTAAGAGTGAAAATTCAAAAACGCACTCTAGGAAAGGAAGAAGGAAGAGTGACAACACGATCCCTCTGATTGAATAAACCACTCTTATTCCAACTGAGCAATTCTCTCTTGAGGATTCTTGATTCTCTGGAGCATACTTGTTCCGTCCTCCAGAGAGCCACGTATCACTTTATCCAAGAGTGGCATTTCTGAGCCTGCAATAACAGTGAACATTCAAACCGCTCTCTAGGAAAGGAAGAAGGAAGAGTGACAACACGATACCTCTGATTGAATAAACCACTCTTATTCCAACTAAGCAATTCTCTCTTGAGGATCCTTGATTCTCTGGAGGATTCTTTTTCCAATGCTCCAGAGAGCCAAGTATCACTTTATCCAAGAGTGGCATTTCTGAGCCTGCAATAAGAGTGAACACTCAAAACGCTCTCTAGGAAAGGAAGAAGGAAGAGTAACAACACGATCCCTCTGATTGAATAAACCACTCTTATTCCAACTGAGCAATTCTCTCTTGAGGATCCTTGAATCTCTGGAGGATTCTTTTTTCAATCCTCCAGAGAGCCAAACGTCACCTTATCCAATAGTGGCATTTCTTAGTGAAAATTCAAAAACGCCTTCTAGGAAAGAAAGAAGGAAGAGTAACAACATGCTCTCTCTTATGGAGTAAACCACTCTTATTTCAATTGACTTTACAGCAAAAGAAAGGCTAATTTCAGAGTGCCAAGTGTTCTTAGAGTGAATTGTAGGTTAATTTTACGTCAAAACCTTTTAGTTCGACACATTTGTTTCGATAGCTCAGAAATCTTCCTACCCTGTCACTGAATGTTCTATTCTACTTCCGCCCCCATTCCCACTTTTTAGTTCATCTTCTAGTATGCCAGAAAACCCTTTGAGGCTTTCTATCAGAGGAGGATTTATGAGCCTGAGTGGAACTCTCATGTCTAAAATATTTCCACAACGTGCACAATTTAGTAAAAATTAGCCTTTCTTTTGCTGTAAAGTCTATTGAGAAACTTTGATTATTCAGAACAAAGGAATACCTGCTGATTATTAAGAGGGAAGAGAGCGAGGACGGGCAACAAATATACAAAGAAATTCGCTATTGGAGACAAATATCCGAGCTGTTCCCAAAAATTTTCATCCTCTTTATAAGTAAACAAGTTCATGTCTTTATCATATTCTGAAAAACTTCATCTGGCAGGATTTTTAATCTCAAATATTTTATACTAGCTGCGTGCCCGTTCTTCGCACGGTAGGAAACGAAAATTTTCCTTACATGTGTAATTCGAATTTATTCGTGATGTGGAATTTAAAGAAAAAGAGCAAAATTATTTGACTCTTGATGTAAAGTTTGCGTCACGAGTATTAACGGCATCATTGCAGTATAATGACTCAAAAAACTACGTCAGTGTCATTCACTATCAAAAAAGTGGAAAGCTTAATGGTTTGCAGAGAACTCCTGGCTTTCAAAATGTCTTATTTCTACATCATACTGTTTTTTAGGCTCAAGTTGTAGCATTAAATACCTAAGACACTACATGGAATGGACAACCATTTATTTCTTTCCGAACATGTACCATATAAGGAAAGTATTGTAATCATGAAAAAATTCGACTTCGAGATTTTGGTGTATTTACACGTTTTGAGGTCTTCTGAATTCATTTATGCTATTTTCAAGAGATGTTTTTAAGATAACTGCGCACCCGCTCTTCATACGGGAATAAGCGAATATTTTACTACTAAAATCATATCTGCATGTGACAAAACAGAATTTCATTTTTAAAAAAGTTCAAGTAATCTCCTCTGTTGAAATGACTGCGGGATATATTAACGCAAATTAGAATTACTTTTCGTTTAGTTGGTTGTAAGACAACCGTTGAAAAAGGAGAAACACTTTTAATTTCATGAAATATTTATTAACGTGGTATATTATGATTTATTCATATTATCCTTACGAATCTAATGATACTACCTATTACGTACATTAATACTATCTATCTTCGCTTCTCCCTCTTCAAGGCTCCCTTAAAAGAAACAGCTTAGATTATTTGGCCCCAATGGAATCTTTTGATTCTATGGCGATTCTTTGCAATTTACGCATTAGCATAAATAATAATCATTTCACATAATGGTTGCCATTAAGGAAACTCTCCATATATATTTAATTTATACATAGTTTTATAAGATTGGCGTATTTAGCGCCGCAAACCATTTCATCTTATTGTGGGGAGAAAATATCCAAGGGAGGCCATTTTAAATATCCATGTATCTAATATAGCGATATCTTTTATATCCTCCATAGTCCTGTCTCCTGAAAAACATCAAACTGTGTAATCTCGAGGAGCTACTTATTCCCGCTTTAATTGTGACATGGCGCTAGAGTTGCAGAGTTTACAAATTTCACGCATTTTTTTAATTTATGACGTCACTGTTTGACTGCCGTAAAGGATACCCCGGTAGGTTGAGGGAGTTAATTTCGATATTTCGCATAGTAGTTTTCAAACGGTATCATTAAAACTTTGCGTTTGTAGGACCTTTATGGAGGAACGTAATTCAACGTTAAAATAAAACTATACTCGCAACCTGCATGCATATGTTAGGCAACGTCTGCGCCATAATTAAATGCCAAAAATAAAAATAGTAAATAGAAAAATTTTAATATATCGCGCTTTGAAACGAACTTTGTAACTTTTAAAATGAACATTTTCAGCACCGTGAAGACATTTCAATTTTTAAATAAGCACCGGATTAAAATACCACTTCTAATAATAATAATCGTGAATTTCTTAGTTTATTTCTACAGTAAATTTTAATCAAAATAACCGTACATTCCATTTTTGAAATAAGCAGCTGGATTATAAATACGCATTTAATAATAATAATGGCGAATTTCTAGTTTATTTCTACAGTAAATTTTAATCAAAATTATCGTCTCCCTGTGTTGAAATAGGCTGGAATAAATGAGTTAAAATTATGGCGTAATTTTTACGTATCTTAAAGCATTTGACGTCATAGATCCTCACTTGCGAATTGAAATTCCGATATCCCATTTAAAAACTCGATTGGTTGAGAAAACCCTTTTTTCTAATCCTTTCTGTGGCAACAACCGAAGATAAATTCTCGTGCCGTGATCGCAATGTAATGAATGGCGTAAGATCGCGTTGATGCTATTAAATTCTAAACATTAGGCTGCATTAAAATTCATAAAAAATCATCTAATTTACATAATTTTTTCGTTTTTATTTTAAAAGAGGGAGAAAAGAATGTTTCACGATTTGTCAAAATATCAAAAAGTTATGACGGATAGAATTCAAGATGCGACAGTTTTAAAATTATTTTACGAAACAATTCGCCGAAGCAAATGCTTAGTAAAAAAATTCCTAAAAATCGGTAAATCATGTTACGTATTCAGAACAAACTGTTTTTAAAAGAAAATTTTCTCCTCTATCCGATGATACAAATGCCGTTTTGCTGCGAGCGTAATTTCCGCCGTCATTACGAATTAGGTGAGAAAAAATGCCAAAAATCGCATAAAACATAAAATTTAAAAAAACCTAGGTCGAATTTTGAAAAAATCGCTTCGAGGTGCACAACTACATATTTACATCTTCCCGAGTACCAAATTTGGTGTTTCTAGGTGTAGCCGTTTGTCCGTAACCCTGCCGACAGACACACACACACACACAGAGACACCTTCTTTTATAATAAGTAAGAGAATATGCTCTATATTAGAGTTCTTTACTCAATAATTCATACTTAAAATCTTCTTTAATCAAAATATTCGGGCATACTGCTATTTCCTGAAACTAAGCCATTATTTTGTGATGTGTTTTATGCTACTTTTCTTCTAAAAGTGGTATGTGAGATGCAAGATATTCGAAAGATGTAGAAAAAGAATATTAGATAAGGATCGGTGTTAATGAGATAAGCGGAAGGGAGATTTTTCGAAGTGCCACGTCATCACTAATTAATTATTAATGGAAAATGTAACTGAGTTGATTACTTGCAGATGAATGCAGTGCAGAGAGTTAACGTGTATTACTCTAGACGTCTAGACCACTGAAGATTGTTCAATAAAATAAAGTAATTTAAATAATTTATACTGCATTTTTTGTTGTTGGTGTTTCAGACTTTTAAATGTTTCCTGTTTGTGAGTGCTGTTGTGTATAACGGATGTTGAAGAGAGAGAGAGAGAGAGAGAGAGAAAATTAAAGCTTTTCACTAATTTGAGACTATTTAGCTTTTCCTTCCTTATTCTTTTTTTATATCTTCAAATTAATTTTTGAGTATGTGTTTTAAAATTAATCCATTGCTTTTCCCCCCTAGAAAACGAGTTAGCTTCGCAGCAAATAATTAATAGTAAAAATAGGATGAAGAATTATATATATATATATATACAGGGGCGTAGCCAGAAATTTTTCATGTGGGGGGTTACGACTACTTCAAATCATTTATATGTATACGCGTGTGGGATAATGTAGTGAAGAATATACATTTTGTATGGCAAAAAATTCTCATGGGGGTGTTATGAACCCCCTAACCTCCCTTGGCTACGCCCCTGTATATATATATATATATATAAACTAGAATCTATAGGATACTATTTGCATGCTTTAATTTGCAGGCCTTTATTGTTAGATTTTGGATGCCTTAAGTTATCTAATGAACTATGAATTTTTAGTGTTTTCGAAGTACAGAATTATTCTCCCATCGAAGTTGATTTAGACCTATTAATCTTTTTTTTTTTTTTTTTTAATCTCATGATTGAAGAAAACTCGAATAATTTCAATAAGCGAAAATAGTTTCCATAAGTTCTGTGTAGTTCTTTACTCATCAAAGTAGACTTTTTAATTGTGATCCATCTCTGATAATGTGCTTCGTCCTGCTTATCGCTCCAACCTTGAAACTTTACACTGGATCTGCCACTGATCTCAACCAACCCGTTGACTGACCACAAATTTATATTGAATAATTTTATATTTTGGAGCACCTATTTCTTTTTATACCGATAACTTTGCTTGCGACGGTTTGTGTAAGCAGTGTTGCTCCCTTATTGATGTAAAAAGTTTTAGTAACTTAGAATAAGTGAAGTAATTTAGAAAACTGAAAACTTAATTTGGCAATACAATTCGCATAAACTGCAGTCTGGTTAACTGAAAGTAATAGTACGGCGTCATTAGCGAAATAAAAAAAATTACTAGTGAGATACTTCTTGTGGTGAACAGGCACAATCCAGATCAGTATGAAAACATCATTAATTACGTTTGTTGGATTTTATCTAATTAGCTAACTGGCTTAGTTCAGAACTATTGTAATTCGCTGCTACAAAAAGCTATCGCGATTTATTTTTGACTGGAAGAATTAGTACAAAATATTATTTTTCGTTATTTTTTCCCTGATGTTGGCAGATTAATGCTAAAAACAGCTTCTGACCTCCAAGAATTTATTAAATAAACACAAAATTCATTTTGTTCCCATTTATTTCAAGGCTTTGAGTTTATTTTAAATAAATTACTCTAACTTTTAACATAACCAAGTAATAATGCCATTTGATTTATAGAGATCTCATTAGTTACTGTGCATTTTATCGAAGTTCCTAAACATATGTTTAAGGTTACAAAACGACTCATCCAAAACATTACAACTCCTTAGAGCAATAATTTTAAATATTTAACTTTTTGGATTACCTACTGAATCCTGAGTACAGACTGTATTTATAAATTATCAGTTTAACTCTTTTTTTATTATCATTTATTAGACAAAATATAGAATTCCTATAATGCATAGATAAACTTACGCATTTTATTTTATTTTTTTCCCTTCTATTTTCAATCAGTGCTTGATATCTCAACGGCTGATTAATGTACACAGTAGAGAAATGGGCTCATAATTTTTCTATAAGATCATCGTTCTTGACTTAGTTCATTATTTCTGGGCACGCTGAAGTGATTTTTCGTTAATTTAATACACCGCATCTTTTCCGTTAGCGCGTATCTGTTTTGAGTCAAGGGGGGCCTCGAGTGTTAAAAATAAAATTAGCGCCGGGCGAAAAATTAAAAGCCACGCATAGGAGCCCGTGATTTGTTTGGCTTTCCGTATCATCCAGCATCTTAAATCAGAGATGGTTTACGATATGGCCCGCTTTTGTGATTAAGCAGCGAAAAGGAAGATTTAATCGCAAGCAGGCGAGAGATGGGTGCCGTAATAATTCCTGAGCGGTTTTATGATGGCCATATTAGCACGTCTTGGGCTGCGCATTCGATGTGCAGCAGCGTTAAGTTCTTTCTTTTTTTTTTTTTTTTTTTCCCCGGCAGCGCTGGGCGGGATGTCTGAGGGTAAATCAGATCCAATAGAGAGTAGAGACTGTAGACGTCTTAATTGCTCGGACGTTATGCAAGTGTGATGGAGAAAGATACTGGGTACTCTTTATTGCTGTTCATGAATCAAACTTTTATTTTTCCACAGAGTATTTTTGCTTTTGGCAAATATGTTTAAAATTATGGTTTCTAGGTATGATGCGGTAATCTTGAGATTATATTATCTTCAATAATTCGCTTTGGAAACTTCTTTAAAGTTTTCACTCATTTGTTCGCTTTAGTATAAGTGGACAGTCAAACTAAGACGAGACAAATGGGGAATATATAGTATATATATATATATATACAGGGTGAATCTAAACTCTTGGACAAAGCTTTAAGGGGTGATAGGGCACATAATAAGGAATCAGAATCACATAGCAATGTGGGGTCAAAAACGCAGTTTTCACTTACCTGGTCATAATCCCTTTGTGAAAAGTATTGAAGTGTTCTTCTCATTTCTTAACGAAGTTTCATAAACAGTAGGCTCGTATTCAAAAATTTCATCCGTGAAATAGAATAGAATTTTTAAACTCGGAATTTTAGTCTTCTATTTTCGGAGAAAAATACATTCGTTTCTGACGAACAAGGGTCGGAAAAGTGCACTGTTGTTTCGGCACTTTTTCCAAAGTGATTGTGAACAGCAACATGAAGACGATGCTGCCGACCCCACATTGCTATGGGATTCTGATTCCTTATTATGTGCCCTATCACCTCTTACAGTTTTGTCCAAGAGTTTAGATTCACCCTGTATATAGGAAAATGGCTAAACTTACGAATCAAGGAAGCATTCACCAGCACTTATGGTAGTCCAATATAATCTTAATCTAATATATAAAATTCTCCTGTCACAGTGTTAGTCACCTAACTCCTCTGAAACCACTCTACCAATTTTAATGAAATTTTCTATGTATATTCGTTAGGTCATAGAATAGGTTTTTAACTATGTCTCATACCCCTAAGTCATAAGGGCGGTCCACCCCAAAATGTTTAGCCCCAAAGTGCTATTCATTTCAATCAGGATTTCTGTGTAGACATTAGCGTGTCGAGTCACTTTTCAAATGTGTATGCCAGATAATGTGGAGAAGGGGGGGGGGCGTTAATAAAATGTTGAAAGTCGCACAAGGTTTGCAATTTTTGATAATTGATCGCTAAATGTGGTGCCAAAACGTGACAATTTATTATAAATATATTTCGCGTATAGTTAGAAAATGCCTGGCGTATATTGTAAAAGAGTTTTATTAGGCGATTTTAATATAGATTTCTATTCCGAAGATGTGCTCTGTGGAACAAGAAAGGAAAACACAGTACACTCATGGATTATGATGCCCATTCCAAACAGCATTTAAAATGTCTTTGCGGTACAGTTGGAATATGCCTTCAGGAAGAATATGCCTGGCGAAGATTGTAAAACAGTTTCAGTAGGCGATTTTAAGATAGATTTCGATTCCAAAGATGTGTTTTGCGGTACAAGAAAGAGTTGATTCCTATTTTAACGCCCTAACTCTCGCCAATCTAAAATCCCCGTACTTTGGCGAGCTTTGCAGTCATGGGTCTCTGGGAGCTATGCACAAGTTTCAACGGTACTTACGTATTATCCCGGCGGTCCGCCAAGACAAGCATTTTTTCACCAAGATAAATGCCGGGCACATGAGATTGTTGATGGTTTGGAATACGATTGGCAACGTATTTAAAATCTACGAAAAAGTAGTTTGGCGGAAGTGACCGCCGGGATAATACGTAAGTACCGTTTCAACGCACCCAAAAGAACTAGGTGATAACTAAAGTAAACAAACTAGCGATAAACGCGCCAGTTAAGGAATTTGAAGACATTTAATTATTAAAACTACATTAATTGGTAATCCAAAATAAATAAAAATGTAACGGCATGCTGTACTTACATGTTGTTCCAAATCGCCATTTTAATTCTAAGTTACGATTTCTACATAAATGCAAAAAATCGTCATGGTAACTGCATATGTTTAATCATCGCCTCCTTGGCGAGAGTCGAGGCATTAAAGTAGGAAACAATATATAAAACGGTGAAGTATAGTTGTGATATACTTGGGGAAGATTGTAAAGTAATTTTAGTTGTAAAGTTGTTGTAAAGTAGTTGAAAAGAAGTTGTAAAGTAGTTTTAGTAGGCGATTTTAAGATAGATTTCGATTCCAAAGATGGGTTTATGAAATAAGAAAGAAAAATACAGCACAGTCATGAATAATGATAACACTTTCCAACTTAATGGAATAAGGACGAAAAATAGGGACGACGCATAAATTATGATATGATTTTAATATATAGCACTATAGTGCGTATTTAAAATCTGAAAGTGTTTCAGATTTTCATCCTTTTTTTTGGGGGGGGGGCAAAATTTTTTATGGAATGACTATCAATAAGTCTCAAGGCCAAACTATGTCTGTTTGTGGATTAGATTTGAGCACACCATGTTTTTCACACGGACAGTTATACGTGGCATGCTCTCGAGTGGGCAAACCATACAGTGGGCATCCAGTTTGTGTTATCTAAAGATGGGATAACAAAAAATATTGTATACTCTATTGCGTTAAGGGATTGATATTATTTTTTAGTAAAATTATTGTAATTAGCGATATATATAAATTTAAAGAATAAATTACAATGAATTAAAAATATAAATGTTTGGTATTGTGTTATTTTTATATTCTAGCATCGTTCACAGCGCTCCATGCCTCTTCCACTCATATACCACATCCTCACAAACTTACAATAAGTTAGTCGTTTCTTTCTACTAAAATAATCCTAGGAATAATTTATATGGCAAAACAACGTTTGCCGGGTCAGCTAGTATATATATAAAATGCTAATGTTCGTTTGTAAAGACAGGGTTTTCTCTATCACCACCAACTCGAATTAACTTCCCGTTGGGGTGGTAAATACCCCTTGGTCTCACGGTGAAAGTAAGGGAGTTTGGTCGCGGTGGATGGAAGTGGGTGGTTGTGGGTGGCGAAAATGTGAAAAAAATATATATCTGTCCTTTTCTAACTCATGAGAACTTCTGAATTTCAACTACAATAAAATATTAAAATTTAATGTTTATCGTCTGTTGCCATATCAGCAGGAAAACTGAATCTCAAGCAATTATCGTCTGCGAACCATTTTACCTGAAACAAATTCAAGTTATTTTAACAAGTGAAAAAGAACAAATTATTTGAATATTCTAGAGTGTTCTGGTACTAGCAAGGTCGATGTGTTATGGTATTTAAACCGAAATTCAGTGACTTTTCGTCAGTTTGATCGTGTTTGCAGTCGAGTAAAGATTAATTGAAATTAAGAGTGAACAGTAACTAAACAAATTCAAGTCATTTTGAAAATCAAAAAGAACAAACTATCTGAATATTCTAGAGTGTTCGTCAGTGACACCATGATAGCAATCAAGTGATTAATTTTGTATAACTTTATTATATTATATACACACAATGCCAAGGCGTAAAAAAATATTTAAAAAACCGCAAGTGGATTCTAAAAGAAGAAAAGTAGCAAGTCAACTTGAAACAGAAGAACGAAGAAAGAAACGGCTTTCAAATATTCGTAAAGGAGTAAAAAAAAATAGAGAAAATTTAACCGAAGAAGAAAGAACACATATTAACGAAAAAGTGCAATCCCGAATGAGAACACTTAGAAATCGTCAATCTGCTGATCAACGTGACGTGGAAGATAGAAGCAGTAAAGAAAGAATGGCTACTTTACGCAAAAAACGAGCTGCTACAAGTAAAGATGAGAATTTAGAACTTCAGGCGTTACATTATGATTGCAAAAAACAATACAGTGAACATCCAAATATTATCATCGGAAAAATGGATACGACATGCGAGTATTGTCATGCACGGAAATTTAAAGGCGAAACTGCTGTTATGTGCTGTTCGAGTGGTAAAGTCAATTTACCAGCATTAGAAGTACCACAACCACAATTACTCACAAATATGACTGGAAAAACACCAGATTCCAATCATTTTCTGCAAAATATACGTCGATACAACTGTTGTTTTCAAATGACGTCATTTCGAGCTTCATTAATATGCAAGGAAGAAAATTTCAGCCCGGGTTTTAAGGTTCAAGGCCAAATTTATCTTCGAGCAGGTTCACTTCTGCCGATGTCCAATGAAACTCCAAACTTTCTTCTTATATATTTTGTTGGAAACGAAGAACTTGAAACAAACCAACGTTGCTCTAACATTCAGGGACTACAACGAGATATTATTCAAAAATTACAACGTCTACATCATAATCATCATCAACTAATCAATGTGTTTAAGACTTCTCTAGACCAAATGGCTGCAGATAATTATAAGATCGTTATTCCAGCAGATAAAAGACCAGCCGGTCAACACGAAAGAAGGTTCAGTGCACCTAAAACGAACGAAGTTGCCGTAGTAATTGTTGATAACGAATGTAGTCGTCGTGATATTATTATTCAACGCCGAAGTAATGAATGGCAACGTATTGATGAAACACATCGTAGTTATGATGCACTACAGTATCCGCTAATTTTTTGGGAAGGTGAGGATGGTTATCACTTCAATATTCAACAATTCGATCCAGCTACAGTCTGTCGAAAACTAAACTGCGAACAACAAAATGTATCAGCTATGCAATTTTATGCTTATCGAATTATGACTAGAAATGATGAATATAACCATATTTTAAACTGTCGGCAGTTATTTCAGCAGTTTATTGTAGACATGTATGCTAAAATTGAGACGGAAAAATTAGAATTTATTCGCCATAATCAACGAAAGTTGCGTTCGGATGAATACATGCATTTGAGAGATGCAATGATAAATGATGGAAACGTCGATAACATGGGAAAATTGGTCATCTTGCCATCGACATTTACTGGAAGTCCACGTCACATGCGTCAATATGCTCAGGATGCGCTAACTTATGTCAGAAAACACGGCAGACCAGATTTATTTATAACATTTACATGTAATTCTTCATGGGTGGAAATCAAAGAAGAATTACAATATGGACAGACGGCCAGCGATCGACATGATATTGTTGCCCGAGTTTTTCGTCGAAAACAAATTAAATTTATTGACGCCATCGTGAAAAATCAAATATTTGGTACTGTTATCTGGTTTAAAATTACCATTAAATGTAGCTGACTATGAATTTCCGGTATGTGACATCACAAAATCATCAGCACGTGGACAAATATTGAAACAGTCCAAAGCCATTATATGGGACGAAAGCGCAATGGCCCATAGAAAATCACTAGAAGCACTCAATAGAACACTTCAAGATTTACGCGACAACACGAATGTAATGTGAGGTGTATTGTTAATATTATCAGGCGATTTCCGTCAAACGCTACCTGTCATTCCGAAATCAACGCCGGCAGATGAAATTAACGCTTGCTTAAAGAAGTCGGTCATATGGGAACACGTAAAAATAATTAAATTAACAACAAATATGAGAGAGCGAATTTCAGGAGATGAAAAGTCACAAGAATTTTCTGAAAAACTTTACAAATAGGAGAGGGCACCTATCCAATAGACGAAAGTACTGGCCAAATTACATTAACTAATGAGTTATGTAATGTTGTTGAAACACCGGAACAACTTATAAATGAAGTATATCCAAGTATTGCAGAGAATTATACCAATTCAGAATGGTTACGCGAACGAATTATTCTAGCCACGAAGAACGACATTGTTAATGGCATCAACAACATCATACAGGAAATGATTCCGGGAGAAGAGAAAATTTACATGTCAATCGATACAATGACTGGTGAACAAGAAAGCATTTATTTCCCTACTGAATTTTTAAATTCATCAAATGTTCCAGGAATGCCATTACACTGCCTTAAGTTAAAAGTTGGTTCACCAATTATTTTATTATGAAATCTGAATTCGCCGAAATTGTGTAATGATACGAGACTCTGCATCAAACAGCTACAAAATAACATCATCGAAACCAGTATAATGACTGGTAAAGAAAAAGGACAAATAGTATTTATACCATCGATACCCTTAATATCAAATGGATGGCCCTTTACTTTTAAACGCTTACAATTCCCGGTGAAGTTGGCTTACAGCATGACTATCAACAAAGAACAGGGCCAAACATCCCAATACTGTGGCGTTGACTTGAAGGAACCATGCTTTGCACACGGCCAATTATACGTTGCATGCTCACGAGTAGGATCACCTCGAAATTTGTTCATTTACAGTCCGGACAATAAAACCATAAATGTAGTCTATAAGCAAGTATTGTAAAAAGAAATTTAAAAAAAATAAAAAGTGTAAATGTGTAATATAATATGTAATATGTATATGTATTTGTTACATGTAATATGTATAATACAATATGTAAATAATTGTGTAAATAAAATAATTGTGTAAATAAATTTTCGATTTACTAAGGTGTTTCTTATTTTAACTTATAATTATTTCAATTGGTTAATTAGTTAAATAATTTGATATACTTTCTATACACCACATGTTTAATGGTCGAATAAGTCTCTCAATATCTAAGATAGAAATCTAAATTATCTACGTCAAAAAATGAATCCTTAAATATTTTTATCCCATTAAACATGCGGTGTATTTTAACCCGAGCAACGCGCCGGGTTTCGCTGCTAGTATATATATATAAGTGTGGTGGATTATTTTTGTTATGGTTAAAATTTGATGAAAACTAAAGCCTAAGATGATCGTACAGTGGTATTATGCCGCGCATAACCTGCCTGGCAAGTACTCCTAGGATTACGCTGAAAAAATGAGAAATGATTGACATACACCAAAACACTAAAAAAACTAAAGACTCTATGAATTGCAAATAGATTCCATTTATTCTTAGTCATTCCACTAATATTAATTAAAAGACGATATTGACATAATTTTAAACTCAAAAATAAGTCTGGGGGAGATGTGGTTTTGGAGGATAAGGGGTATCCACAAAAGGTTTGAAACACAAATAATAAATGAATTGTGGGGGATATTCACCATTATGATGAGGTAGCCATCTTTACACAGGACACGATCGACGCGTGCACTATTGGAACCGCTTTCTTTCTCTTAAGCCATCATCAAGCCACCGATTCCATGTTTTTTTTGAACACAACTTGATCATATTGATTCGAAGCACACACACTGATTTTTTAAGCCCGTTCACACCTTTACCAAACTCTCTTCTCTTCTTTTTTCTAGCACACTCGTTCTGTCGTCTTTTTTCTTCTCCCACGGGGTTGTTTCCTTTTTTCTTACCCCCTCTTACATCATTGGCTGGAGTTTCTGATTTGTTCGTATCGGGGAATTAATGCATCCTCTCGTCGAATCCCAGATATGTAGGTGGGTCATCGGGGAATATACCCCGCCAAATTTGCATATCATTTTCGGCCATAAATATTTTCGGCCATAAATATTTTAACGTTGACAGTTCATTGTGCTATAGTGTCCAGACTGTCCATTGCCTGGCGCCTCTTCTAATTTACGGTCCACTTGTGTGGTCTTCCCATGGGAACCGTCTCAAAATTATATTTTACTGCTGTTTCACTTCACCACAATAAGTAAACTGATTATTATTTCCAAAGTAATCGTCATGCATATTTATCCCACGGTGGGACAAGACGGTCAAGGTTTTCATGGAAACATGCTTGCAGTTGCTTAAGGAATCATAATTGCACACAGACGTGCACCTGTCCGTCCGAAGAAAAACTCCTGCTACGATTCATTCAAGATTGGAGGCTTTTAAAATGTGGTAATCACATGGAGAGCGATCTGGACTGCGTGGAGGATGCCTAAAGGTTTCCCACAGCAAAGCTTCTGCTGGGTGGTCTAAAGAATTTTGGTAACGTGTGGGAGAGCGTTATCGTACAATAGAATGAGGGTCGGCTGTCAACATTCTTAGGCTTTGGAACTGGATGGGATGTCTTCAATTTTTGAAAAGTTTGCCGCTGTGGCAATGGAAACTTTGTGGTGCAGTCAAAAATAATACTGCGTCTCGTTGTTACTCTTTTGCATACTCCATAGTGAGTTGGCTAGCTGACCTCACTTCGAGCACCTCTAACAGACAAATGGCACAGCGGTGGAAGTTCGTGCTGTTCCTTCCTGATTTCCAACTGTGGGCAGTTTTATATATACATCTACCAGCATTTCCATCTTTCGTGCCTTGCTCGTTATATAAACTGTCTGTTTTTTATTTGACTACAACTTATTAAACCGACCGAGGATTGTAGGTCTAACAATCGCATTAGGTTTCTTTTATGCAAGCTTCCAAAAAAAAAAAAAATATATATATATATATATGTTTGTCCATTATAATTTCAAATAAGAAATGCGGCAATAAATATCTAAATTTCTTAATGATACATGTATAGCGTACAGGCAAACAAATTGGCATTTTCAATATCGTTGTAAAATGTGAAAAATTGAAGGATATTAATAGATTGCTCGAAAGAAATAATTATGAAAAGTTAAAAAGAGTTAGCTGTATGTGGTCCGTACTATTAGCTATAACATACGAATATCTTAAATTTTTTTATCATATAATTGCATGCGAATTTTGTGTTGTGGTATGAGAATACTCAGCTACACTATGAAGATGGGTGAATGCAGAAAATATCGTTTCATTATACTTACCAATTGGTTCTGATATGCTGTAACGGCAGTAAATACAGTTTCTGGAAATATATACGTTCGGAACCGTTGTTGTTCCAAGTCTGTGATAACAGGAGTACCATGAGCGTCAGGTTTTAGTCGAACTAGATGAATCCTGGGTTGATATTTATGCATGGAATTCAGGACGATCTAAAACACAAGAAGAATGAGTTTGGAAATATTTTAGTACTCAAACAAAGTTCATAAAATGATTTATTTATACATACAAAAAAAAAAAAAAAAAAGGTTTTCGTAAAAGTAAGATGGGGAGGGGGGGGGGGGAGGAATGCAATCATCGAGTTTATAGATTTTTTTTTTTAATTTCCAACGACGTGGCACTGGCACATTAGGCTTTGGCCAGCGATGTCACAAAACATGTGAAGAGGCATTCAGTGGGCCACCATTACCTCTAGCAAGGAGATCAGAAACATCCAAGCCTATGCCAGGAATCGAAACTGGACCCAAAGTATGGTAGAATGGAGCGTTAGCCACTGCACCACCTATACGGCTATTTGTAGGAAAAATACAATACTAAGTGTGATCCTTCCTAAGCCCTTCACAAGTAAGTTCAAAACTAAGGGAATGAATAGTTAATTTAGAAAGAATGAACTGTTTTCCTATTACAGTTTACAATCTATCGAATATTTTAAAAGTTTCTCATGAATCTTTTATGGCAATGCAAAGTGAGAAAGACAAGTATTTTTTCTTATTAATGATTCTTTGCTGTGATAGAATTTTAATACTAAAGGGGTACGCTCGCGTAAAGTCCGAACAACTCTCTACTTTAACAACGTCTTCGCCAGTTTTTATTATAGGCGGGATTATCGTTAAAGGTTGTAAAAGTAAACAGACTTTCTCCGACGCCAAATAGTCATCGCATGTTAAGGTATCGCTGATTTGGCGCTTAAGTTGCTATTTTACTTTTCGTGGCTCAGCATATAGCATAACCCTTTCCTTGGTATCTTAACACTGTTAATAAAAGTAGTTGACATTTCACCATAAAATTATGCTGAATTAGCTGCAACCTTTCATAGAGAAACGTTGAACCATGATTTGGTGCTTAAACTGATCAATAGAACCAAATCATGGTGAAACGTTTCTCCATGGAAAGGATGCAGCTAATTTAGCTCCATTGTATGTTGAACAACTTCTATTAATGGTGTACATCGCACAGGCGGGGATTTGTTAGTACATGTGGCACATAAATTGATTACATTTATCAAAATAATGATTCCTACACTGCAAATCTTATGGCAAGGAAGATCACCATGTTTTATCAATATTATATACACCAATATTTTAGAACACTTTTTGGAACACTTATTTGTCTCCTTTTTGAGAACACTTTTTGGGAACATATTGTAGAACACTTTTTGGAACACATTTCAGAGCACTTTTTGGAACACGTATTTTGTCCCCTTTTTGAGAACACTTTTTGGAACACATTTGAGAACACTGTTTGGAACCCATTTCAGAATACTTTTTAGGACACTTATTTTGTCATCCTTTTTAGCACACTTTAAGGAATGCTTTTAGGATTAGATTTGAGAACACTTTCTAAAAAGTAAGAGCAGGTGCGGCGGAAGTGACGTCATCAAGGGGCGCAGCCGCAATTGGCGTAAGGGGTGGAGTGGAGTTAAGTTGTTTCCATCCTGGATGGTTGAGTTGTATTTTTTCTGGATTTGGAGTCTGCTATGTTTCGATTGGGAAATTTTAGGTATTTTATTTAATTATTAATTAATTAATTTTAATGCTGCCATTTGTTATTGCATTTTTAGTGCTGCAATCTGAATTTTAATGCTGCCATTTGTTATTGCATTTTTAGTGCTGCAATCTGGTGTTATGTTTAGGAACTACTTTTTAGTTTTGGAATTGGACTTAGAATTTTTTAGAGTTTGGAACTGATTTTAATGAATTATTGAATTTTAGTTAATTCCTATAATTTAGTGCTGTCATTTGTTATTGAATTTTAGAATTAATTTGTGGACTTGGATTTTATTTTTTCTCACTTACCGGCAGCGGGATTCGAACCTCGGACCTCCCGATCTCGAGGCCAATGCTATACCGTTCAGGCTACTCGCTCATAGCAATATCGTTGTAACAAAGAAAGCAATGATTTCACCAGTGTTCCCAATCTGTACTCAAATGTGCTCCTAATATGTGTTCCCAATCTATTCATAAGGTGTTCCCAATTTGTTCTCAAATGTGTTCCTAAGTTTAGATTAACAAATATCCTAAGCATAACACTTTCAGAACATTTTCAGAACACTTTCGGAACACTTCCTTTATAAAGAATCGCATTCGGAACGCATTTCAGAACACTTTTAGGTAACTGGAACACTTTTTTCCAATAAATGTGTTCCCAATGTGTGCTGGGAGTTTGCAGTGTAATGAAGAGCCAAGTGTTTTGACAGTAGCGATTATAGGAGAAACTGTTTCTGGAAAAAATTCTAAAGGAAATCTGGCAGAAGATTCTTTCTAGCAGAATTCGAGAAATCTACTGAAGCCCTCTGTTTTGCAAACTGTTTCATTTCTTTTTTTTTTTTTTTGTAGTTTGGGTGCTGTGGATTCCATATGTAAGGTAATTTCTTTAATTCGTCAATAAAATCGAATACTAATTCCACACTCCACCTGATCGCCGCCATACTTTTATTACTTCGAGCCAAAGCTTCGAACCGTACCCGCCGACGTAGCAGGAAGAATTACTCTGACCGAAATTTGAGCCAACTCGGATTTTTTCGCCCGGAAAGCAAAAAGTTGGAGATCGCCGTCCTTTATAGGGCTATCACACTGAGAAAAATCCGACCAACTTTCCTTGCAAATCAAGTTTCCGGCCGATTTTCTCCGCCGTTACCTTGACGACCGCGATATCCAACTTTTTCCTTTCCGAAGGAAAAAATCCGAGTCGGACAAAATTTCGGCCAATCAGAGTACTTCTTCCTGCCACGTCATAAGCAATTTCGAGCAATGGCGACTACTACTATGTTCGAAGCTTGGCTCGATGTCAGAATCACGTGTAAATAAAATTATGGCCGCGTTCAAGTGGACTTTGGACTTAGAGATTGCTGCCCATCCGATGTAAATATACCAACGCACGATCAGTAAAATTAAGATCCTGCACGCCCAATCAGCGATGCGATGACTATTTGGCGTCGGAGAGAGTTTGTTTACTTTTGCAACCCTTAAAGATAACCACGCCTTCAAGTCCGTCGGAAAAAAGTTGGTCCAGCGCGAAGTTGCTCGGATTTTCCCTTTAGTGTGATAAGGCCATTAGGTAACGACCGAGAAAATTGATCTAAAAGTCGTTCGGCGAGAAAGTTGCTTGATTTTCAAGCTAGTGTGACAACCCCTTAATACTCATATGTGACTGTTGTTGATTACACCTTTAATCTGGGGAAGTTTGCAGTGTAAGTAGTATTATCAACCAGGGGCGTAGCCAAGGGGGGGTTAGGGGGGTCATAACCGCCCCCATGAGAAATTTTTTGCCATACAAAATGTATATTCTTCACAGCCTTATCACACACATGTATGCATATATGTGAGTTGCAGTAGTCGCAACCCCCCCCCCTGAAAAATTTCTGGCTACGCCCCTGTTATCAACAATAAAATATCAATCATTTTAATAACTCCTGAGAGTAATAAATCCTTTACTCACGTGTCCCTGTTTGTCCATCTCATTGTTGGTGAGTTTCACTTTCTCGAACGAAACAACCTGCTTCCTCAGCTGTTCTGCGGAGAAAGGCGAGTCTGGATGTAAATACAGCCTGGGAGGGGAAGGAGGGTCGGCTTTACCAGCAACTAACCAAGAAGACCTGTGGTAGGCATACCGGTATCTTTTCTGGTCCACAGGCACGATGTCTAACAGCACAGCGTATTTGGAAGACAGGTTGGAAGAGGGGCAGACATCAATGCCAGTGAATGATATCCGAAGAGTGGGAAACATCCGTCTGAAACACACATGGAATGAGAATTTTTTTTTTAAAAGAATGCATTCAGTTATGAACGTGGATGCTTTTGAATGTTGTTCAGTAACTGCAGTGTACATTGATTCATTTTTAGATTTACTCGTGATTACAAACTTTTTCGATGCGTTAACTCTCAAGTGGAATGAAAAATTGTTCTCAATGTACAGGGTTGTCCAAATTAAACTTCCCCAACTCAGAGGCCTGTGCAGGATGTTGTATGGGTCATAATGGGATGAAATTTTGAAAACAGACACTTCAGATCACGCGTTCGTGATTTATTAAAAAAAAAAATTATTTGTACAAGAAGTTGCCGATAGGTGGCGCTGCAGATCAACAAGACGTTCTACAGATGTTCTATATGTATGCCGTGGTCGAATAGGGCCTATCAACAGCACGGGAAACAGTTGGCACACTGACAACACCATCTGGCGATTAGCTAGTGGCGTCCACGACGGCCAAAGCAACGTCTTGTACGCGTGCAGAATCCACAACATGTCGTCCTCTACCTGGTGAAATTCCCAGCTGTCCGGTGTTTTCGAACTTCTTCATAATGCGTGTCTCTTAGTCTACTCTCGTAAAGTGCGTGGTGGCATGGGTCCTCGGCGTAAGTTCTTTAGTCGTCGGAATGCTCTGATCGCAGCACAGGAGTTCTCATCATTCTGGTAGAAAAGTTTCACTAACAGAGCTTTGTCTTTCAAAGTTGGCACTGCGCATCAGCGAGCTGGAAACAACTGCCTGTGCAGCGCCTGTCTTCCACTTTTGTAGGGCTCGTCTTTTGGATACGTGGCGCAGAAGCTTTATTTCTGCAAATCACGTTGATGGAATATGCAAATTATTAGTGTTACAGCGCCACCTATCGGCAACTTCTTGTATTAATATTTTTTTTTTTTAATAAATCACGACCGCGTGATCTAAAGTGTCTGTTTTCAAAATTTCATCACAGTATGACCTATACAACATGATGCACAGGCTTCTGAGTTGGGTAAATTTAATTTGGACAACCCTGTACATATATAGCTTAAAGGGAATGGATTAGAACAGGTCGTATTTCAAACTATTTGAATACATTGGGTGTCCCAAACAGGAGGTAACACGCTTAAATTCTTTAACTATTAGAGATTACTAGTCAATATAAATTGAAAAAAATGTTCAAAATAAGGCAACAACTATGTTAAGAAAAAAATTCCTCTCGTCAATTTTTTCAAAAAATTACCCTATTTGAATTTTGTATACGATCCCTGTACTCCCTGTACAAAAAAAAATCCTATTAGTAAAGTGTGTTCTATTCACTAAAGAGGTGATATACAAAATTTGAGAGTTATATCCTAAAAACTGTCAGAGATATGAAAATTAATATACGCTGACGTAATCTATTTTTCAATGGCTCTCGAACTGAAGAAATAATGTCGCATGATCGCGTTTCATGAGTCGTACAGAAATTACGAAAGAAAATATGCTTTTCTACTCTAGCAATAAACGTTTATATTGAAATTCATGTATAGCCCCCGATCATCTTTGATGTAGATATCTTTGAAACGTTTAATGATGAAAAGCTGAAACTTTGTACATCGCCACATTAGCTATGGGGCGCATTTTACTAATTGATAACTCTTTTGTACGGGGGTTGTATACAAATTTAAAAAGTGAAACTTAAACATAAATAGTGTGAGAAATTTTTTCTTAACGTAGTCTTTTTCCATCTTATTTTGGACATATTTTTAATTTACATTGTCCACTTATCTGTAACAGATAAAGAATTAAAGCGTGTTACCGCCTTTTTGAGACACTGTATATAGGTTAATCTACTCATCATAAACATAATAAAATGGAAACCAGAAAGATAAGTCGTGCCAAACCTATCGATTATAAAACATTTTCAAGCACAAAAGTCTTTTGCTCCAAATTTGGCGATGTTCCCATCAAAGTTGGCGAGATTTTGGAGAAAACCTCAAAAAATCCGTATAATATTACTATCAATATAATTTTGCAACATCCTGTAAAAAGGCTTTAAATGTTATTCCCATCTTTTTTTTTTTTCAAGGAAGAGCAAACTGTCATAGACAGCTATGTGCTTGAAATGAGTGAAAGTTTCTAAATAGCCGTAGACCGTTATGTATTGGAATTATTTTGAGTGCTCCTGTAGAGGGACTGTAAGTGTTACAGACAATACTTTCGGTGAAGAGCATTATTTTGTAATTCTTAATAACATAATATCAGTTTTATTTTCTTTGAAATAGACTGTTCTCGCATTCAGCCCATTTTTCAGCAGATGTCAGTGCTGTTGAAAAGAATCGTGACCATTTTTTTTTACGGGAAAGGACGTGCTAAAAATATAGGATTCTCGTGGAGCTAGGTCACCCGCCACTATTTTGATAGAAATCCAATCTATTCTTCGTGACTGGCAACAGTCAAAACGTCAGAGTTCGATGTTCCCAGAGCGGGAACACTGCGCGTTAAAGGGCTAACCCATGGTTTGTTATATGAGTAGTAAAACGCTGCTCAAGTTTTCACTACTCTAAATTTACAAAAAACTTGATTTTTAAAGATGAATATTGTGAGAGAGAAACGCATGTTCGAAACGTTTGTCTAGCTCTGTATATCACTACATTACATTATAAGTAATGTAATAAAATTGCTCATAATTTTAAGCATAAATTACATGATGAACTACATTAAACACCGCCGTTAAGGGCAGTATAAGCCGCTTATTAAAAATGTATCAGGGGTCAAGGTATTCAATAAATAAAACAATAAGCGATCATTTTTTAAATAATTTACAAAAGCAAACCTCACAGCACAGTTTATGTGATTCCGTCACTCTCAAATAGTTCTGTTGGTTTTCTAATCATTGAAATAGAATTAAAATAATCTCGGAGGTTCGAGCCTCGTCAGGGGGAGACCCTCCTGAACCCCCCCCCTCATTAATTAGTTTCATGATTGCCCTATTAGAACGATATTCATGGACTATGCTCCTCTTTCGCGTATTTTGCCTGTCACCCTATGTTGAAATTTTTAGGAGTGTACTAACTTATTGATAGAAAAATACATGTGAAGCCTATTCTACAGCTTGCGAAATACTGTAACGATAGATGAAAGCTGTTGTGAACCAATAGTATTTAAATACAGGTAAAATTATGTCGCTTTTTATGTCGCATTTTTCAAAAAGGGTGTTGAGAGATAAAATGACATAGTCATTAATACTCTTACTCCATAAATCACTAAAGCAAATTACGGATTTGTGTATTCGAATAGGGCGAAGCGGTGTACTATTTAAAATGTTTAAAAAGTGAGTCTAAAATATTACTCCTAAAACATTCGGACATTCATGGACTTCATTTGATTTAAGCGACTTTTAAAAATCACCATACAATGGATCGCAAAATGTAAATTTCAATAAATTTTTGGACATATTACCCTACTGGCCCGAATATAACGCGAAAAATTTCTAAATACATTACGCTCTATGGGAAGAAATTCATTAAAGCGTATTTTAGAGGTATTAGGCTATTTCAAACGACTCAGAAGTGATATATGCTGTAAAGAGTTAGAAAATGAATTTCTCCATTAAAAAAAGTGTCTTTATCATTTATAGTTCTGTTACAGGCGCACTCAAAAGATTTCCAACGCATTACGGTCTAGGACAGTTTTAGGGACATTCATCCGTTTCAAGCACAATACCGTCCTACCAAGTTAGGTAACGGTCACCAACCACGGTCACGTGCTTCTCTCAAAAATTATACCGATTGTGTGTATGTATTTAACTCCCCTATCTCAAAAACTATTAGCAGTAGATTCTTGTGACATCTAGTTCTGTATCTCGATTTTTGGTTCCAATCTATCGTAGAGTTTATTTACTGGACCACTCAAAAGAATTTCAATACATTAATGGCTACGGACATGCCGACTCGATTGTAGGGTGGATAAAGCACCCTACTACGGTTTCGGGTTCAACTCCCGTCGGTCGGGGTTCGATCCCCGACTGGGCGTGGCTGCCATTGTGTCCGTCCCTTCATAGGGTGCAACGTTGTTCCACCTACTAGGTGCCCCATAATAAAGTGACACACAACTCCAGCCTTATTATTGGCCACTGCTTCCAAAGCAGAGGCCTGCCATTTGAAAAAAAAAAAATGTCTACGGACATCTTCAATATATCACATCTGTAGTCAGTTACTATTGGTCCATGCCCAAATTCTCGCCATTTGTCATCGACTTTTAATTGTAGAATGTTGAAATTTTGTATTTAGAAATACTGTAACATCTAACTGTGCATCTCTTTTTTGATTGCAATCGACTGGGTAATTTATTGACAGGATCTATCTTTTATTATTCAATAGTTTCAAATTAAACAGAATCACAACAGAGCCGTGGAATAGGCCTACCGGGGAAGCCACATTAAAAAAGAAAAACGCGCTAAGTACACTACCTCAAAAGGTGGCGTGGAAAAGTGTGCATATTATGACGATTACAACTCTTCCAACTTTTTGAATCGTTCTATCTCAGAAACGGTGGCTCTTAGGGAAAAAAAGCATTGAGAGATTATTTATAGATAATTATCTGATCTACATTTTTTTTGTCTGAACTAATTTTACGATAAAACTTACCATTTTGCTGAATATCGCGAAAAACCCGTTTTAGTGACCTTTGACCCCCCCGAGTCAATTTTTTTCCAGGTATGATGGTGTTATGAACAATCCTACCAACTTTGAGCTGGGTGTGAATTTTTGTACCCTCTGATGTCTAAATTATATTCTTTATCAGATGTGTTATCTAGGAAAAAGTTTCACCCTAAATAGGAAAATAAATGACTGAGACAGAAAAGTAGTTTAGGAAAGTTAAAAACGACGTATAACCGAAATTGTACGTCTTTTCAACGAAATGCTTTTTGCATTAAAATGAATAAGAATGAAACGGGACTTCGAAAACGACGTATAAATGAAAAAAAAGAAAATTGTATAAATGAGAAACGCATAAACGGTGCTTTACTGTAATACGAAATTTGGCATATATTTGAGTTTATTAACATAAGTGGTAGATTTCGACAGTATATTCCGATATTCATAATTTATGAGGGGTATAGGGAGCCAAACATTCTTTTCACATATCTCATGTGATCTCAAAGAAGAAAAAAAAAAGAGAGATTCGTAAGATTCCTGCTGTAAAATACAACACTCACGAATACCTAAAAATCAATTTCAAGACATTTTGAATATCGTCCTCCAAGGTGAGTAGGTGCATATAAAAAAATAAATAAATAAAAATGAGAGGGTGGCTATCGATCTTGAAAGAAAAAAAATATCAATAAAATTTTAACTTCAGAAAAGTAACGATTAATTGATTTTTAGGTATTCGTGAGTGTTGTATTTTACAGCAATCATCATATGGATATGTCTTTTTTTTCTTTGGTTCCGTCGTACATAGGTAGGGGGATAGGTAGCTCCCTATCCCCATAGATTACGAGTATTGGAAAATGCTCTCCAAATCTAGCAATGTTACCCTTTCGTCACTGCTGCCGGACATTGGCGGCAGCCCCGAAACGTTCTCTGGGTACTGCCGCCGCCCACTGGCGTCATCCTCGAAAAGATCTCTGGATACTACCGCCGCCCAATGGCGGCATTCACGAAACGTTCCTAAGTACAATCGCCACACCACCTAAAATCTGCATTCACGGAAAGTTATGTATGTGGGTGTGATTACCATAGCTGCCAACAATTCCTGAATACAACCAATCACTTTCTGTAAACAGTAATTCTTGTGTTAGAATATAGCAAGATTTTCGATATTTCGATGGGTGCCGCAAAATACGTTTCCGCAGCTTACGCTTTCGTGCAGTGCAACCCCTCTCTCGGAAAACTTCCCCGTATCGCGACTATATAACCGTGGCCAGCTCCTCTGTATCGGAAGGATTAATAAACTCCAGTATATGCTAAATTTCGTATTATTAGTTTGAGTAGTTTTAGCTAGGCAAAATACTGGCATACAAACAAACAAAAAAGAAAAAAAAAGAGCATTAGTTTCCGATCACCTTAATACTTGTAGTACAAAGTACTTCCAGCAAAGACTATTGAGAAATATTTTGTAACATGAATCCTTGTTTGTAATTACAAAGCTGTTGAAAATTTATTTGTTAGGATTTTATATGGAAAAAATATATCCCTCTAATTGACGTAACAGTATTTAAAAATAAGGTACTACGAAATCCAAGACTATGTATTATACATCAAAGGTGTGTTTGGAAAAAAATACATATTTATTCTTTATCAAGTAAGAGAGAAATAAGACTTTTCTTAACCCTTTGACACACAACCATTTTCAAATCTATATAGGAGAACAACTTTAATATAAGGTCCAACGCTGAAAAAGTACACCCGTTGCCATCTATCGAGTTAAATACCAGAAACATGGTGGTTGATGCAATTTCCCATCACGTGCTACAAAGTCCTTTTTTGGCACAGTGTCTGGTAGTGTGGACACACGTTTCTGGTAGTTAACTCGACAGATGGCAACAGGTGTACTTTTTCAGCTTTGGGACCATTTAACCGTAGTTTTTTGCGAATAACCGTTGAAAACGTTGGAAAGAAATGGTTTCTCTCACGTCGCTACCATCGCGCGTCAAAGGGTTAAGCTCAAATTCAAACATTAACCACACTCATCTCCATGAAAGCATTCATGCTTCATAACATAAACCACTATTTTATGTTCTCGTGTTTATCTAACCAAATCTGTTAGTTCTATTTCTTATAATACGAATCCTTGTATATATATATATATATACATATACATATTAACCTCCCCCGTACTTTTTTTTCTCCCTTCTTATCCTCTGAGTACTCCATGCCTCAAACATATTTTCTACTCAAGAAGCAATTTCTCGAATCAGCATATCCGCTATCATACTATACGAAGCTAAAAAAGAAAAAAAAGAAGAAGCTTCAAAAATATGCGTAGCGTCCGTTTTTGTTGCCCTTTTATCTAACATCTCGATCTCGAATTTTTTTGAATATTTTCTTGGCGCAGAAAATCACGTGATACTTTTCGGCCAGATCGTGTGAGTCTGAAGCAATAGAAAATAAAACCCATGCCGCAGCTTCGAAGCGAAATGATGTAAGTCTTTTCGATGAAAAATGCAAGAAACAAAGCTATCTTTTCTGAAACGAGTACGAAAGATTGAATTACAAATCAAAGTAAAAATAAAAAGGCATGCATATTCACCCAAAAATAAAGTTTTTAGAATTTCATAAAATAAAATTAATATCTCAAGGAATTAAAATGCATATTTGACTGTTGTGCGGTACCACTGTACTTTTTCATGGTATTATTATTTAAAAATGACATGCTGTTAGTGCTCTTTTCATCTTTTGCTCAAGTGATGGTGAAATTATTTCGATGAGAGACAAGGAGTGAAAATGCTCTCTTGTTATTTAAATCGAGACTACCTCGTTAATATAATCTTGGAATTTATGTTGTTGTGTGTGATTATGGCAACGCTACGCTAGGGCGATCTGCCAAAGGGGGGGGGGGTGCCTTCTTAGAATTTTATCAAAAAAGGTAAGATTTCAAGTAGGGATGGACGCGAGACGAGACAGAGATTTACAGCTCTTTTGCGAGACGAGACAAACATTTTTAACATTATGGTATAGGGATTTTTGCGAGACGAGACAAAGCTTTTTGGCTGTTTTGCGAGACGCGAGACACCAATTTTTCGTCTCGCGTCCATCCCTAATTTCAAGTGTTGGGTTGCATCGTTGTGACTACTTATTGTTTTGAGACAGACTGATGACTTTTGAAATAATTTCATGCCCGGAAGTATTTTATTTCTTATAATTTATCATGTTACGTGAAAAGAGAGCCTTTATACCCTCCGAAAGACATTGTCATCAAAGATCGAATCCCATCTCTGATCCAGTACCAAATATCCGAAAAATTAATTCTTGAATTGTCTTCCCCGGACAGCAACTTCAGTCTCATATTCACATGCTGTTACTTCATCTCCCTTAAACTAAAACCTACTCGTATTCATATTTTCCAACTCTACCCGTAAACGTAAGGAAGTGAAAAAAAAAAAAAAATGGCTCATGGTATACAAAAGTTTGGTTACCCCAGCTCTCTGATAGAAAACAAAAAATACTTAAGAGAAATATGTCAAAATTACAGTATACTGCAAACACTATTCCTAAATTATTTAAGAAACTAAGGGAACAAAGAGGGGGGGTGGGGTGGGGTGGAAAACCAATATGTATAATAGAAACAGGGACAGTGGAGAGAGAGTGTATTGTATAGTGTGTGTGATTTTGTAATGTAAAGCTTAAACCCAAAGAGCGAAAAAGAAAATTCATGGATTTGAACCGTTTGCATCGAAACCTACCGGTATTTCCGCAAAAGTACTTTTTTAGTCTTTTTTCTGCGAATTCCCCTCCTCGCTTCCTGTTCTCCAAAATACTGATAAAGTTCGATTCACGCCTATTTCGCTCCGCTCTTGTGATCGAAAAACGCTCCTAAAGGAGAAGCGCACTTTTGAAAACTGCGCCAAAAATCGCTCCGACGGATCGAATTTCGCTTGTTTAGTTTAAGCGTGTATGTTATATGTATATTGTACACGTGTGTTGTGAATTATTTTAATATCGCATCGTGTTATTCTGTAATATCTCACTTTCTAATGTGGCATACGTGTGTTATAATGTTTCATTTTGTGGTAAAGTACATGTATATTGTAACATTGTGATTTATTTTGGAGTGTGGTGCATGTATGTTATTGATGTTTTGAGATATTGTATTGTTATGTGGTGCTGTGATGTTTTGGGAGAGGAGCATCTGGGACGTGGAGTGAAAACGGGGAAAATAAAGTTGTCAACCGCTTTGCTGTCGGCTTCCCAGGAGGGTTGTTCCCTGTTCCCAGCTCTAAGCCCGCAAACTTGGACGGATGCTTCTGTCACCGACTTCACCAACCAATCAACCGCGTGTGCGGCATGGAAAATGCAAGACGTTCTAGTTTGGGTTCTTATCCCGTAGAATGGATTTTCGAATTAATTCGTGGAAACGTAACAACAGATTGTGGAGAAATAATAGTAACAGGCTCTACGTAGGAAAAGGACTCTCTAGATCTATACTTAATTACGCGATTTCTAGGACGATCTAGTACGTGTTGCGGGGTCGTTTGTATGTCAACCTACACAACAAGATATTCTCAGAGTCTGCAGATTTGTCAAATGAATTTCGACAAATGCTTAGCTCCATCCCTCAGCGAATGGTTATCCTTTATTTTAAACCAGTTTGGAGAATAAACTCTCGTGACAAATTCCGAAATTCATTTCAAATTCAATGTTTTGTGAAACTGATACATAGGGTTAGAACTGCTTCCTGGAGATCAGTCAATATGTAAGCAATAAGTGTACAAGATTAGGCCTATGCAGGTCACCAAAACAACTACCGGATGTATTTTCTATTAAAAATTTTTCATCCCTGTTGAAACCAAGGTGCGTCTCTCCACGCTTATCAGTTGTTGGTAACTCCCCTTCAGTAAATTAAAGTGATTCCCAACAATGTTTCACTCGAAAGGTGTACCTTTGCAATACTGCATGAATAAGAATTTAGACCTTCTGTCGATGCAAATTTTTCAACTATTCAAATTTTGTTCATTAAAATGTAGGAGACTTGTAATCCACTGCAAAGGCCTATCAAAGTTGCAGTTTCCAAACCCTGAATGATGCTGCATTTTCATTATAGAGCAAGAGCCCGCGGCCGCCAGACCTTCGTCCTAGTATAAAAGCTGAAACTTTCTCTGCGCATATTCCCCAATAGAGGTAGGAACCATCGGCCACTCTCAAGTTTCAAGGATCGTGGCTTTGGCAGGTAACAGTTTACCACAAAGGTGTATAAAATGGCAGAAAATTTTCGTCACTTCATAAAGCTTCATTTTTTGATAGGTTCTTCTTCGCGGTACTAGAAATCCCTGGATCCCTTGCCAGACACTTTTCCATCGTGGCAAACCCTCGCCAGACAACCTCAAAGTCATGGAAAGCGTCACTCTATGACGAGCGCGCTGCAGCATCGTCAGAAAGTTCAGAAGGAGCAGTGTAAAATGGGCTTGGCAATTCGCGACAGCTTGACGTACTTCTTCGCGGGAGTTAACGAACACAACCGTTTTCCATGACTTTGAGGTCGTCTGGCGGGGGTTTGCCACGATGGAAAAGTGTCTGGCAAGGGATCCAGTGACTTCTAGTACTGCGAAGAAGAACATACAAAAAAATTAAGCTTTGTGAAATGACGAAAATTTTCTGCCATTTTATACACCTTTCCCACCTGTTACCTGCTAAAGCCACGGTCCTCCAAACTTGAGAGTGGCCGATGGTTCCAACCTCAGTTGGGGGGTATGCGCAGAGAAAGTTTCAGCTTTTATACTAGGACGAAGGTCTGGCGGTCGCTGGCTATTAGGCTATTAGGTATTAACAGATAGGCTGCCTCAGCCAGCTGTTAGAAGTTAAGAAATATTTCTTTAGCTTCCTACAAAGTATTAGGTTAGGTTAAAGAAATCCATTGCCTTGTGCATGCTTGTTGGTGAAATTCTTTGGTTTCCTGTTGAAAAGCTTTAGTAGCATGATCTGTCTGAGACCTTCCCAAATTAGTAAGGTACGAATGAATCGGTCTGAGTATTCTACTTAAAATGGAAACGGCAGTGCTTGCTTTGCACATATGGACTCAATATTAGTTTTAATAATCTTCGCAACTTCCAAGGAACTCGGTTCTGTATTTCTAGTTTCGGTGCAAAATTCGAGCGCTTAAAGAAGAAGCAACGTTAAATATCTTCGCATCTAGGAAGGTCAGCTTGATAAAGGTTTTAAGGGGACATAGTACCTTTAAACTTCTAAAAAATCAATTTTTCAAAAGTAATTAAAAAAAAATAATTCAGATAGATATATTAAAACAAACCGCATCAAAATCGAACGAAAACTACGCCCGCAGAAATTAAAAGTAATAAAGCTAACATGGACATTTCCTATAAACGCAGTGTAAAGAAATTTGATTTTCTCAGTTTCTGATTTTTGCACTTTCCCACAAGATTAAAAAAAAGTTATGAAATTTTACGTATGGGTTGTACATGTAGATCTTTATTCACTGAACCTCAGATTTGATTATGGGACTAAAATATTTTATTTTATAACATGATGAATGACAGAATTTTAAAATTATTGAGATGTATATGATTTATCATGTTATAAAATAAAATATTTTGGTCCCACTATCAAATCTGAGGTTCAGAGAATAAATATATATACATACAACCTATATGTAAAATTTCATAACTTTCCATTGATAACTTTTTTTTAAAATCTTGTGGGAAAGTGCAAAAATCAGAAACTGAGAAAATCAAGTTTCTTTACATTGCGTTTATAGGAAAAGTCCATGTTAGCTTTATTACTTTTAATTGCTGCGGGCGTAGTTTTTGTTCGATTTTGATGCGGTTTGTTTTAATATATTCCTAACTATCTGAATTATTTTTTAAAATTACTTTTGAAAAATTGATTTTTTACAAGTTTAAAGGTACTATGTCCCATTAAATGTTAGCGTGTTCCACGCAATAAAATTGGATGCTTTATCTATTAACACAGGAATGAATTATTCTATCAAAGTAAAAAAAAATTCTTTTTAAACACATACTCAATTTTTCAAAGCGAGAACGACTAGTACAAATTTTTATTTTCTCTTGCAATCATGTGCATATAAATTCAGTGGCACCTCATGATAACAGTAGTTATTACGGGATCACAGTGATTGAACAGTATTAAGAATGAAATTCGAAGGGATCAACAGTGAAGGAATCTAAAACTCTCCCCTCTTCTCTTCTCTTCCACTCAATGTCAAAACACCTGAAAGAGTGTACTTTTCGCCTAAAAATTGAAAAATTTCGAGTGCGATGCGAAGGCAGAAGATATTATTGGATCGGGAAAATAATTTGGACGTGTCTTATTAAATCCAGTGGTCTTATTCATTATTATTTATATTAGAATTTTAAAAAATAATTCTAATTATTCTAATAGTGCGTGAAAGCACTATTAGAATAACAACAATGAAATATAATTATGTTCTCTGCCACCAATAAAAAGTGTAGATTTTTTACCCAAATTACGAAAATTCAAGTCGGACGCGGGGGCAAAAGATATCCAAGCGCTTTTATTGAACCCAGAAAGAGTCCTTTCCGCACTATTAGGATAGGAATTTAAAAAAAAAAAAATGTTCTTTTTCAGGCTCAACCTACTGTATATATTGTTTTCTTGCAGCAAGACCACTGTTGTGGGAAAAAGAAATGTTTTGCGCGGAATACAGCTTAGGTATGGCGGAAAATTGTATACCTTGCCTGTATATGTTGTTTTCTTGCAGCAAGACCACTGTTGTGGGAAAAAGAAATGTTTTGCGCGGAATACAGCTTAGGTATGGCGGAAAACTCAATACCTTGCCTGTATATGTTGTTTTCTTACAGCAAGACTACTGCTGTGGGAAAAAGAAATGTTTTGGGAGGAATACAGTTCCGCTTGAAAGAAAAATTATGAAGGAAGGTTCCGAGGAGAGATGAATGGTTTACTTTAATTTGCAGGTATAATATGTTTTCTAATAACAGCTGTCCTGCTGTGGGAGAACAGTATTTGCAGGTAAAGTTATATCACAGTGAAAATGTCATGCCTACGGTATTACAGGTAGGGCGCGTGGGAAATAATGTATGTATTTTATATCTGACTTTACAGCACATATTTCTTATATTTTTATTTTACTTCTTATTTAGGGAGTTGAGTAAAGAGAATTTAACAGAAAAACAGAAAGAAGACTAATTATAAGTGCCTCACAAGTTGGAAACTCAAATAATAATAATAATAATAATAATAAAAACAAAATTACAGAAGATTGAAAAAATAAATAGTATAGGTTTTTAAAAGAATAAATACATTCATGCTTAAATGATTGCACACTTCCTATAAATAACTTAAAGTTAAATGCATTGTTTTCTAGTTAAAAAATGTTTTTTTCAAAATAAATAAATAAATATATTAGTTTGCGAAATTTCCATTAAATTGCATTGAATCAATAAAAGTTTAGATTTTTTTGATAAACAAAATATTTTATTTATTTAGTTTTGTTAAAATTGATCATACCAAATTTTCGACAAATCAACAAAATTCTGTTTAGTGCAAATAAACATTTTTTTCTGGTTTAAATTTGCTTCTATCAAACTGCATAAACTATAAAACATGTAAGTATTCAAATTTTTCAAACTTTTATATCTAAGCTTGTTCCATTTTAATTTTTTACTTTTTGTTAGATTTGTCTTGATTAAGTGGATTAAAAAAACTTGAAACAAAGCAGAGTAGCTTTTATTAACAGAGTAATTTAAATAATGGCTCTGATTTTTCTTTAACTTTTATTATATATTTCTTTATTTGCTTGGCGTATTAGAATCAAATATACAACATTTTTGAGTGCGTTTAAAATATTCATGTACACAAACTATATTATTCATATTAATTTCTACTAATTAAAAATTACCTACAGCCCATTTCAAAATTTAGAATGAAACTAAAAACGAAACATTTTGTTGTTTTATTGAGTCGTGAATTTCTTGCAAGCATTTTTGACTCAAACCTTTTTACCTTTTATCTCCCTCAGCTCCCAAAAAACTACAGGAGCAGCAAGTCGGGGTCGGGCAACATAAGGGAGGGGGGGGGGTGATCCCGTTAAAAGTGCTCTAGCGATACCATAATTTCTCACCCCGTCGTGGCAACATCTGTGGAGCCTCAGCAGCGCCCCCTTAAAAAGAACCCCCTTTAAACACGAACATCTCCGTTCGAGTTATCCATGCGTGTAACATTACGCTCTAAGGAAGTAGCTAAAAGGATAAGGGGGAGAGGGGAGGGGGATGATTTTACATAAAGAAGAGATCCTGAGGGGGGGAGGGAGTATTTGCCCTCTTTTCCTAAGTTGCTGATCGGCTCTAATGCAGTTACCCCCACCAGAGTGTCAGGTTTAGCCAACATTAAGTATGTAGACATAAGCCGGAGGATGCAAATTGAAGTTCTGCAAGAGAACTACTTTCCTCCGCGCTGCCGTATTTTCCATCATACTCATCATTGGGCGAGAGGGAGTAAGGCGGCATTTGCTTTCTTTTCCTTGCTACACCGTTCTCTCTTTAATTATATGGGCGCGGGGGGTTTTACCTTTCTCATGTATTTGCGTTTTAAGTCCCAAGTTTTCTGGGCTTCTTTAATGCAAGATCTGGATGTGGTAGGGGTTGCTACAATATTCAAGCGATCTTCGCCAAAAATCTGGCTGCAAAGGGGGGTCTCTCCATTTTTCGTATCTGGAAAGCGAGGTTTTATTTATTATTGTGAAATTAACTTGTAATTTGTCAGCAGCCAAGCTTCTTAATTGGGCTATTAATTTGTTTAACTGGAAAAATGATTTATCGCAGTAATTCATTGCTTTTGAAATTAAAAATGACTGTTTTTCGCTTTTATTTTATTAGGGGCCCTGAAAAGTATTGTCTTTTTCGCATGTCAGTATTTCGCCTAGCCAATAATACGAAATTTGACATGTATGTGAGTTTTTTTTTAAAACATAGATGCTGGGCAGCATTTTCCAATATTTGTAATTTATGGGGGTTTGGGGGGTCAAAACGTTCCTTTCTCATACACCGCGTGATCTCAAAGAAAAAAGAGATATCCACAAAAATTCTTGCTGCAAAATACAGCACTCACGAATTGCAAAAATTGGCTTTAGAACTTTTTGAATTTCGTCCTTCAAGGTGGATATACGTGTAAAAAGGTAAAGGGTTGCCATCTTTCATGAAAGAAAAAGAAATATTATTTAGTAAAATTTAGCTGCAAAATGTAACAAATTTGAGTCCTATGTTTAGGCAGGGCTTGTTTGTAACCAAGAACTTGTGGACAGTTTATTTGTTTGAATTTTACGTAAAAGACATTCTTTTCCAATTTTCTTATATTTAATGAACAAAAGTTTCTTGTTAAAATTAAATTGATTTTAAACTCTCTTATTTATGTTATGCATAACTTTTTAAAGATTCCTCTTGACTACCGTAAAACTGGCTCGTTCTTTTTATTATACTAACTGAGGTCATGTTTGACTCGAACTTCATGCCTAAACCTTGACATCTTTTAAAAAACTGAACTAGTGGATTTTGATAGCAAATCTAATTCGTGAAAATTATGTACACTTGCAATGATCTATTTTATGAAAGTTTATTTATTTGTTTCGATTGGTCGTAATTTTTATATTATGTAAGCTGTACTAGTAATTTTTTTTATAACGTGTGTTATTTAAGATTTTGAGAGGGAAATATTTTTTTTATATAATTATAATACATGTTTTATGCTTAACTTTAGCCTAAAGTTTTATACATGTCAATTAAGTTTCAAAATTGAGATTTGCATCTTTTAAAAATTTGACTTAAAATGTCAAAAATTTAAAAAAGTCATATTGACTATTAAGTTTTGAAGTATTGATTTACCGTATTTTTTTTAAATAAATAGAAGTTTTTAAAAATATGTAAGAAAACGATCATTACAATTTTGACATTTCGGTTGCCTGTCAAAAGTTTAAGGTATATTTGTTTTCAGCCTACAGATCGAATCAAGGGGAACAAATAGAGTAAGCATAAAAAACTTTATTTTATTCTGAAGAAATCTAACAAAGCGTTTCAACAAATGTACTTTTGTCTTAAACCTTTGACATGACTGACAAAAAGCACCCTAGTCATAGCATATAAAACCACATTTAGAAAGGAAAAAATAAGGGAGTTACTAGTTTGAATTTTTTTTTTTTTTTTTTCTTCCTGGGGAAGAGCTGGAAAAAGACGACCGAAGAAATACTACAAAATGGTATTAACATGGTGCAGCACAAATGATCCTCTATAGTGTATATATTTTTCAAACCTTTGTGAGGCTCAGACGTGAAATTCGTATTATTAGCATCCAGTTTTCATTGTTACACACGTAGGTCTTGCGTTCATTAGAAATCGTTTATCCTGAACCATTTTTTTTTCAAGTTTTAAAGCAGTAATGAAAACCGATTTTCTCTGAATTATATATTTTTATGCAAAAATTTTTTTATTTTTATTAAAATCACTAAACTCAATAGCGTCCGCAAAATTTTTATATGAGGTCGGTCATTCTTTTCCTTTTTTTATTCCTGAACCTAGATTTTTATCTGTTCGCTCGTATTGTTGCAAAGGTGAAAAATTCCTTTCGCAGAATGAATCTTTGAACGTTTCACTGAAACACAGCCTTGGGCAAGCTCAACTATGCTTTACAGAGGGTATTCTAAGATCCATGCTGGAAAATAACTTTGGGAGCAGAATATCATCTTTAATCCTTTAACGCGCAGTGTTCCCGCTCTGGGATCACCAGACTCTGACGTTTTGACTGTTGCCTAGTCACGAAGACTAGATTGGATTTCTGTAAAAATAGTTCCGGGTGACATAGCTCCACGAGAATCCTTTCCTTTTGAGCACGTCCTTTCTCGTAAAAAAATGGTCACGATTCTTTTTAACAGCACTGATATCTGATGAAAAATGGAAGAATGCGCGAGCACAGCCAGCTGCGCCAAAAAAGGGTCTCTCGATCTGTGGCACGCGATGAACGTTTCGATCGTCTGCCCTCTTGCTGGACGTTAAATTGAGCGATGGCAACGGCTGCCCTTTTTTCAGTATTGGGAAAGGGTTGCGCCTCAAAGGGTCAATAGTATTAAAAAAGAAATAAATAAAAGCATTCAAATGGATTTATTTCTTCGAAGAAATAAGAAATATTTTTTGTTTGGATTTCTTGAATGTTTCCGATGCCAAATAAAGCCTGTTTTCCGCCAAACTTGGGAAACCGCTATTTCGCAGATGACTGGTGCAAGATGATTATTATCCCTTTCGGATGTAGGCGAAGGGAATGGAGAGAGTGGTGAGGGGGGGGGAGGGGAGGGAGAGAAAAATTTCATTTTTGAAATGTAGGATGCACTCTTATGTATCTCTTAGCGCCTAACGAGTTAAGACAGGAATAAGAATTTCTACGTTCTTTCAGCTTTGCACTCCCGATATTTCACTTCTGCCCTCTCCGCCGCTCAAGACAGTCGAATGTTTATTTCGCGAGCCGAATTGAGATGGTGACGTCACGGAGTGAACTGCAGTTAAAAAAAAAAAAAAAATACAAAGGTTGGCTTCTTCAGATTCCGTGTAATTTATTTTTGGAGATAATTTTTTTTTCTTCTTTCAATCCATTTATCACCGTTTATTTATTTTGTGGACAGTGCTAAATCATTAAATGAAAGCTTCATTTGTTTCAATCTATTTGACGGAAGTAATTCGGTGCCTCGTAATGCATGTGTATAAATTAAATACATTAAAAAAAAATTAATATTAATGTAACTTAAAAATTTTCGCCTGGAATATTAAAAATAATTCTTTATATTTCGCCTGGAATATTAAAAATAATTCTTCATATTTCGCCTGGAATATTAAAAAAAATTCTTATTGTTAGTTGAAACAATATTTTTCGAAGATTTTTTTTTCTTTCTATTGTCCAGGCCAGGTCAGCAGCCAGACTTAACCACTATGAGGCTTGACCCCTACGAGGGCCACAAACGTTGGTCATTTCATTATTTCGGCTCCTATTAGGCAGACCAACGTTGCCCCCTGTGAGCGATCTTTTAATTAAAAAAAATTCCAGGTGAGAGACCTAGCACCTGAAATTGGCACCATCAGAAGTATCGTTCGAACATAGAGAACATTGGAGCCACGATTCGTCTTAACACAATACGCTGCACACGGCTAGTATTGACATCAACAGAAAACTGGAGATATCAGATAATAAGATATCAATTTTATCCGCGGCCTTTATTTAAAAAAACTCCTGCTTCAAATGTAGAAGTAGTTTAACCCTTTGAAGAGCAAGCATTTTCACATTAATATACAAGACCAACTGGATAGACTGACCAACTCTGAAAAAAAATGCAGCCGTTGCCATCCATCCCATTTCACTACCAACATGGCAGTCGATCGAATAGCCCATCTGGCGCCGCAGAGATAAAGAAGTTTCCTGACGCAGCTGGCTGTGCGACCGGGCAGCCGTCTGTGTCAGAAAACTTCTTGGTTGGTAGTTAAATGGAACTATGGCAACGGCTGCATTTTTTCAGCTTTGGAACCATTTAACCATACTTTTTTTGCGATTTGCAGGGAGAGCGCTCAAATACGGTGGTTTGACGGCGCAACCACAGCGCGTCAAAGGGTTAACATGAAAAAAGAAAAACAGTTGTCCCTCGCTTTCTTTTTCAGCACTATAGTGCCACCAGTTTCAGACACGGATTTTTGTCTACGGCAGAGCAGAAAATCCCTTTTCAAGGATTGCCAGATAGCGGCGGTGTAGTGAAAGGTCAAAAGTCGCCACGGTTAGCTATTTTTGGCAATTTACCGGAAGTCTGTCGCCCGAAAATAAGTCCCCAAAACAGAAACCAGTTTTGGAATATCATCTATATTTTCCGAAAAATTGCCAAATCCTACTGTTTTTTTTTCATTAATTAGTACCTATAAAGGGTGCCAATATTAGTGTAAATAAAGGTGGAATATAGTCAGAATATGCCTAAAGAAGATTGCAAAACAGTTTTAGTAGGTGATTTTAATGTAGATTTCAATTCTGAAAAACTCAGACTGCACATTAGCTTAAATCAAGCTTGGCATTTCTTTGAATTGGACGTATTAATACAAGCTTGATAGTTCAATTCATTTTAAGCTTGCAGCAAGCTTGGAGAAGTCATTTGAACTGTCAAGCTTGAATACAGCTTGATTACTCCTTGAAAGGGAGAGCGTGCGGTGATGGCACCATCTGTCGCTGTAGGCAAGAAGGAGAATGGACATTAATTGCTCATATTAAATAAAGAAAAGTTCGTAAAAGTTGTGTTTTATTTTATTATCGCACAAAACCTGGACATTAGAACACGCAAGGGGAAGGAATGAATGGGATAAGCCCCTATGAAGTGTACCGCGAGGGGAGTTTTAGTTTTATTTACATCTAATTAACATTAGTAATTCCATTAACTAATTATTTAGCCCTAAAAATAAATTTTAATATAATTAACACAATTTAGTTAGTTAATATACTTCACTTTATGGGTGGTAGAATGAGGCGCAATCCGGCCGCCACAAAATAATTTATCATCAGTCATAAACGTACTTGACCATTGAATTAAAAAAAAGATTTTATATTTCAAAATATGGAAATTCTTCAAAATAAAATACAATTATACTACGAAATTGATTTCAAAATCAGTCGTTTGTGTCGATTTTGGCCAGTATTGACCAACACGAGTGTCGCGATATTGAAAGTTTTAAAACGTGTGCTGCTGTTAAGTTTATATTATGTTTATTTCCCTATTAATGTGTTTATTTCCCTATGTTTATTTTCCTATTATGTTTATTTCCTCTAAATCACACATAACATTATTTTAATTTTGATGCATCGCATGGAAAAATAAAAGAAACAGATCAACACATCGGCCACTATCGATCTCGCCAGAAAATGGCGTGACAACCATGAAAGTCACTTCAAACTTGAGTCGTGCCAGCGTGAGGCGGAACGGATAGCACGCTGGCCTCGCAACCCTTATGTCCTGAGATATATTCCAGCCACGGAAGCTTGATGGAAACAGATTAAATTAACTTGAAATTTCAGTATAGAGGGGAAAATGCGGGGAAAATAAAATGTGTGGTGCGAGTTCGCCGACGGGTGCCCCGTGTATTTAAGAAATTTTTTTTTTAGAAAAATTTTTTAAGCTTGAAATTAAGCTTACTATGTCAAGCTTGATATGTCAAGCTTAATGCAAGCTGGGTAAGTGTAAACTAGAACACTTGATTCAAGCTCGCATTAAGCTTACACGCTTGAAATTTTCAAGCTTAATTCAAGTTTATTGACTTGATAAATCAAGCTTGCTGCAAGTTTGATGCAAGTTTGCTGTGCTGTCTGGGAAGCGGTTTATGAAACAAGAAAACTGAATACGAAACTCTCCTGGATTATGATGCATTTACCAAACAGCATTTATAAAGGTGAAGAAGGGGCGTAGCCAAGGGGGTTAGGGGGGTCATAACCCTCCCCCCCATGAGGAATTTTTTCCATACAAAATGTGTATTCTTCACTCCCTTATCACACATATGTATGCATATATGTGAGCTGCAGTAGTCGTAACCTCCCCACCCCTTAAAAAATTTCTGGCTACGCCCCTGAAGAGTATATATAATTAGTTTATCCTTCTCTTATTTTATCTTTTTTATAGCTCACTCAAATATATTTGACCGTTTACAGAAATATACATTTGTTGCGACGTATACTGTATGTGAAATTAATAGCAATTTTGAACTTGCAAACACCGGAAATCAGAAATTTTTTTCAGATAAAGTATTTTACACCAGGAACTCAAGATCTGATTATTATGTTTACCAGAAATCTCCTGAGCGATCAGATAATACCAGATAAACAGGAAAATCTATATCGCTAACTCTTGATAAGCTATACATATTCAGATAACGTTTTCGGCGCTGTGTTATTTTGATACTTACAAGAGCTTGTATTGCAAAATGATTAAACTGTTTGCCTTATCTAAATCGGTTTCGATTTAAAATATTTAGGTAATTGACTTGATATAGAAGACACACATAAAAATGGAAATCTCTTTCAAAGTTTGATTATGTATTAGGTGTATCGGAAAGTAATTCAATATTTAAAAAAATAAAAAGTGCAGTACTTAAAGAAAACAAATTCAAGAAAATTTCAAACGAATTAAAATTTAACAAGTTTCCAATTACAAAAAAATTCGAGTAACTCCACTCGACTTTCCGAACACTTACGATTAACTCATCTCCAAGCATTTAAATAAACGCTACCGCACTTTAAAGAATTTCTCTCCATAGGCCATAATGTAAAAGAAATCTTTGTCGTAACCCTGCAGAAAAGCTATAAGTCCTATACACACCAAAATCACTACCGGTCTTACGATGGTGGTTTATGGCATATATATCCAATTTGAGCTCAATCGAATGTACCTTTTAAACACTAGCGCTCTTTCAAGAATTTCTCCCCATAGGCCATCATGTAAAAGAAATCTTTGTGGTAGCCCTGTAGAAAAACTATAGGTCCTATACACATCAAAATCAATACCGGTCTTACGGCAGTGGTTTATAACATACATACAAAATTTGATCCCAATCGAATGTACCGTTTAAGCGTTAACGTACTTTCAAGAATTTCCTCCCGTATGCCATAATGTAAAAGAAATCTTTGTCGTAGCTCTGCTCTATACACACCCAAATCAATACCGGTCTTGCGGCAGTGGTTTATAAGTATGTACCCAATTTGAGCTCCATCGAATGCTCCGTTTAGGATCTATCGTGTTCACTCACATACACACGCACACATACAGACATACACCTCCTAAAAATAGCATCCATGAATTCAGAAGACCCCAAAACGTGACCATACACCAAAATCTCGAAGTCGAATTTTTTCAGGATGACAATACTTTCCTTACAGGGTACATGTTCGGAAAGTAACAAGCTGTGCCTAGGATTCATGTTTTGCATTTCAAACTGAGTTCCTCCAAATGACGGCCCCCAAGGCCCTCCCATCCGACCATGGAGACCTTTTTATGTACGGAAAAAAAAATGAGGAAGCTTACGTGTGTCTTGCCATGATCAGCCGTTTCTTGCGTGGACGTTACGTTTTTATCGCATTAAAATCCAGGGTGATCCATTTGAATGAGTACCCGTTGGTTTTTCTTATTCATCTTAAATCTGACGGGTGTGGCAACTATTCTCACTCTGAAGTATAACTACAAAGGGCATTCCATAAAAACTGAGAGTTATTTTTTTACGTAGTGGCAACACCGCAAAACTAAAAAATAGAAGTGCAGGCGATTTTTTCAAACTGTTAACTGTACGTTTATACGAAATTCTAAACGAAGCAGGCGATTTTATTTTCCTAGTTCCGTGCTTGTTTAAAGAACTGTTTTATTTGCACTACAGAAATGGAGATGAACTAGTAAGGAATTGGACATTGCATCACGATAATGCTCGCTCGCATGTCGCTACTTCTGTTCAGCAATATCTTAGTCAATGCCATATTATCCCCCTTATACAGTCCGGATCTCGCGCCATACGATTTCTGGCTGTTTCCGACGTTGAAGGAGAAGCTCCGTCGCAGAAAATGGAACACAGATTCTGAAGTTATTTCCAGCAGTGGAGGGAGGGTTCTTGGAAGCAGCTTCCAGAAAAGGGCTTCTCTACTTGTTTTGAAAAGTGGGTTGAACGATGGGACCGTTGAATATCATCTGACGGAAGGTATTTTGAAAAAGAATGATATATATTTTGCTGTCAATATATTTCTTGATTTTTTATGATTTTACTCTCAGTTTTTAGGAAATGCCCTTTGTATTTGAGCCTTGTTTAAGTGTGGGAGACAATTTCCAACTCTGTTGGACTGTGCGCCGATTACATGTTTTGTCCCCGGTGACAAATATCGTGATTACGCCCCTAATTAAGATTTCAGACAACGATTTAACCCTCTGGCCAGAGGCGTAGCCAGAAGTTTTTCATGGGGGGTTATGACTACTGAAACTCACTTATATGTATACGCGTGTGTGATATGAGGGAGTGAAGAATATGCATTTAAATTCCCTTTCCTTGCAAAAAAAATCCTCATGGGGAGGAGTTATGACCCCCTAACCCCCCACCCCCTTGGCTACGTCCCTGCCCCTGGCTGATCATCCAGCGATTTCCACGGGCACCTCAAATGTAGCAAAATTGGCTCATCCCGCGATTTTCGAGGGCAGGTGTTTTTCTTCCTGTATTGAGAAGAGCATACCGCGTTTTGACCATTGAACCAGTGAAATAAATGAGATACAGTTTTAGATGTCTCATTGAGGTTTTGACCAACCCATGTCGTGAGTCGTCCACTCCATTGCGGCATTGGAAGGAATACTCGGTATGTAATGCTCTCACTTCACTTGTTTGCCTAATCAGAAATGGCTGGTAGAAATCGTTCAGTAATGGACAGAGTGTCTATTACGGATGATTTATGAGATTCTGAAAGAGATTTTAGTTTTGATAGGGATAGTGATTTGGATTTTTTTGGACTGCTCCTCAGACGGCGATGAATCGGACCCTGATTCAATCAACATGCAAAGCGTGAGGCGGTGGTGCATTTTCTTATATTATGTTATAAACGGAAATGAACTGTCATTCAATTGAAATTTATTAAAAAAAATTTTTTATGTAATAACATCTGAAATGGGTTTTTCTGAAGCTTAGTTTCTCAAAATCTTTTCTAGAAAGAAAAATTCAAGCACATTTCAATTCTCCAATGTATATGCAGGGTGGCCATAATTAAACTGCAAGTGTTCAAGGGGTGCTGGAGAGAGAACTACCAGGATTATTCCAGTGAAAATTGGTATCTCCACGTTTCAGAACATGCGCATTGCGCACGTCAAATATGCAATTAAAAAAAATCGCCATTTTCACACGATAGAGGGCGCTGTATCGTGTTTCAATGCTTATGGACGTCCTATATGCAAATTTTAAGCCCATCGAGCAGTGTAAAAACAAGACCCCATTGAGTAATGGTCAATCATGACTCTGAATAAGAAGGAACGTGCATGGTTAGTGAAGATATTCTATCAGAAGGGTAGCCATTCTTCACTACTCTGAAAGAATACGGGCGTATGAAACGATTAAGAAGAGGTCCAATGAGTGTCAATGAGAATAAATAATGGTTTAATTGTGATCTTAATTTACGTTTATTTTTGATTACATGTTACTGTAAAAATTTAATGACTGAAGCGAATTGTATGGAATTTTGATAAACTGTAAATGATGTTTTATATTGTTTATAGGCCTCTTAGAATGTCACTATGCTCTGTCTATCGGCTATGGAAGTTGTATATTCCACCGGTGAGCTCTGAAATACGGTACAGCGCCCTCTATCGGGTGAAAATGACGATTTTTTTTCTTGCATATTTGACTTGCGCATGTTCTGAAACGTGTAGATGCCAAATTTCACTGGAATATTCTCGCTAGTTTTCTCTCCAGCACCCCTTGAACACTTGCAGTCTAATTATGGCCACCCTGTAGATTTGAAATATGAAAAAAAAAAAAAAATTACACAATTTTTGATGCGATTTTGGTCCAAAAATTGAGCATCATAAAGGCTGTCGTTTGAACATCGAGTAGCTTACCTTCCTGTCTTTGTGATGATCATTTCGGTTCCGAGCTCGTAGAATTTCTCCCACAAGTCTTTTGTCTCCAGGATGGCCTCGATGCTCCTGAGTTCCTCGCAATTGCACCTCTCTTGGAGTCGGGGGTCTTTGGGGGCTGGGGGCTGCTGCTTGGGCGCGGCTTTCTCATCTTCCTCGGACAACTTTTCAGCTGGGCTGGGAGTTCCTCTCTTTTTCACCGGCTGTGGTAGTGCGGACACGATATGCCGAGGGCTTGTCGTTCTTTCCACGAGCTTCTCTGTATAAAGAGGAAAAGAAAATGCAACTTATCACTATAAACTTGTATTTAACATAGGCGAATCCAAGGGATGGGGGTTTCTCTTTCAACTTGAGCGCACTTAACCCTCTCGTCACCCTGAACCTCATAGGAGGCTCCTGCTTCAAATAGCAATATTGAAAGAGAAAACAGTTGAATGGAGTATTTTTTTCTTTCAGTGATATCGATGTCATTCATTCATGTAGATATGTAGAAAGTATAGGCGGCTCTTCACTCGATGCATACATCGTGCCTCGATTGCAGTATGAGTCCATTGAGATCTTTTTTGACAGTGTTCGCTTCCTTGTTTCGGGAGAAAAATTAATAAAATAGGGACGCTGCTTTTTGACCGTTTTTTTTTCTTTTTAAGGTAAGTATAGTTTTTTTCTTATTCCTCGACCTTTACCTAATAGGTGCATCCTTTTCAATTCATTTTAGCGTAACAAAATGCTTCGAAAATGCATAAATTAAAAATAGAAAATCTAATATGAATCGACATTCGAAAAAAATATTTTTGCATGATTTGTAATAGTATTTCAGATGCATTCAATGCAAGACAGATTTTTTTTCTCTCTGATTTTTCATAATTCGGTGACGAGAGGGTTGAGCTTACTACTTAATCCTTTGATTTGCAAACATTTTCACATTATACAGAAGACCAACTGGATATACTATATCCAGTATTGAAAATGTGCAAACGTTGCCATCGATCCATTTAACTACCATCAATATGCCGATCGATCGAAGACGTTTTCTGAGACAGCTGGTTGTGCGGCCGCACATGCCATGACCGCCATGTTGTTGGTAGTCAAATGGATCGATGGCAACGTTTGCACTTTTTCATCGTCGCGCAGTCCATCCAATTATTCTTCTATATTGATGTGTAAATAATGTTTTCTCTTCATAGTGTTAAACAAGGATTCAAGATTAAAATGAACAGTTAAAAAAAGAAAAGAAAGAGAGAGAGAAATGTCAGAGTGACTCGTCTCTGATAATACGGAGGCGTAATAGGAGGAGTTCACTTACTCCTCCCGTGAAACTTTTCTGGATCCACCACTGCTGTCTGTGTAATGTGGATCTGTTTTTAAATTGTCAAATGTTCTAACTATCTAAGTGATTTATACGTAAAAGTTCATTGAGTGACTCTCAGCTTTTACTATAAAACACATTATCATAAATAATTTTCCGACGTTGCAGTTAGAGAAAGCAGTATAGAACTTCTTTTCTCTTAAATAAAGCTTTAAATTTATTCTTTACTCGCTTAAAATAACCTTAATCCACTATCCAGTGCAGATTTTTAACAAGGAACAGGTCATTTTTATATTAAATTTAATTGATTAATTGATTAATTTTTAATCATAACTCTAAAATATCTGGAGTGACTCCACTCGACTTTCCAATCGCATTTTAGACACTAGCTCATTTTAAAAGATTTTTTCATCCATAGGTTGGATATATAATTATATAAGGAGCGAAAAAAAAGTCCTGATAATGAATTAAAGTGCGATTCAGGTTTAGAACCTTTTATTTATTCATCTGCAATAACATTCATTATCGATATTATTTTTTAAAGAAATAGGTTATTTTACTTTGTGTTTTGTTTTTACTCTTTGCATCATAAATTTCATTTTCAATATATATCATTATTTTTTCATCCCTCTAATATAATTTATTTTTACAATTCCTATTATTAAGCCACACTCTCCCTATATACACTCACTTGCAAAAGTTAAGCACGGAAAGGAAAATGCTAATTTCCGGAAGCCAATCAGAAGTGAAGAGGATGCATTCGCCGCAGATGGTAGATGGAATGTATGCAAATACGTTTAGGTAACAGCCAATTGGCGCTTTCATGTCAAGAAATATCCAAAAAGAGCAGTCATTAATAAGATGCGAGCTTTATGAAGGGTTACAGAAGTGATTGATAGAAGGCTTGCTGATAGAATGTGTTTTAAAAAAACGTTGCGTACTATTTTGTTTTCCAAGACATGCGTGTTTTCTTATACTTCCAGAAGACGGAAATGGAAGACTCTGAGGCTGGGTGTGCTGTGGCG